>SCLH01001076.1:64687-79164 GCA_004367855.1 Oikopleura vanhoeffeni | reverse complement strand
TTTTTCATGAATTTTTTTCTGGAGCCTACCATTTTATTCTAGAATTAAACATAAAATTTATAGAATATGAAATTTTTTTTTCGCAAATTCAACTCTTCAACTTGATCATAAAGGAAAAATTGAAGGTTGATCTCATAAGAGTTTTCTGTAAACAACGCTCAAAGAATAGCGTCCTGAAAGGCTATTGTGCCTCGGCGGAACTTTTTCTTATATGCTTCGGAGGGTTAAAGATTCAAAATTTCCCCGGTCCGAACCCTAACTATAGCCCATAGTCTATGAGCCATTTTCATATTTTATTTCCACAACCACTATGTTCATGCATTCTGGCCATTAAAAAAAATAAAAAGCGAGTTAACAGGCTTTGTGCATACAGGGGTTAAAAGATCTATTACGTACTGTCACTAACTGTTGCGTAAGCAGTACATTATGTAGCCTAGAACAACATACACGTGAATTACAAACCACTCGGTTGCACCAGTGAAAGTATATAAACCTTGGTCATTTTGACTTAATTATTTTTATTCGTATTATTTTTGACATTTTTTTTTAACTTTGATAGTCCGTATTGAAAGATATTCTAAAAACTTATTTTTCGCCATGTAAAAATAAGTATATCGATTACGGGGCCTACACGAACAAATTAGCCACTTTTTAGCCAACATTTTTATATAATTCGGCTTTTGAAGACAACTCATCCGATTGAGTTCTTAAATAGCTAAAACTGAGCACAAATTTTTAGAGAAAAATAAATTAAAAAAAGGTCCAAATCAGACCATTGTGACCATTTTTTTAACAAAAACTGATAATTAAACAATCTCAGTAATCTCAGAAAAAAATCAAAAAATGGTCCGATTCAGGTCATTTTTATTTTATTTTATTATTCACTAAACTTCAGATGATGAGTCCTTTTCAAAGGCCGAATTATAAAAAAATTTTGGCTAAAAAATGGCTAATTTGTTCGTCTGGGCCCCATAATTGATATAATTTATAGAACTGCTGTACTTATTATTCCAAAATACTCAGAGTTCGGACCGGGAGAACCAGAGGCCAACAAAAACCGATAAAAATATAAAAAACGCTCCTTGGGTAAATCAGTGCTAAAAAATGTTCCACATAACAAAACTAATTTTGACTAACCTATAATAGGTTACCTATTGGTCAGAAAGGTTTCAAAATGAGAGTTTTCGGCCTTTATTATAGGCCGACCACAACATTTAGTTGGAACAACCTGCTTACGGGTCGATAGTCAAATGTATAAATGTGAGATTTTGAATTTTTTAAAAAATTTAATTTTTGAAAAATTTAGATTTCATTTAATTTTTAAAACAATTTAGATCTCATTGAATTTTTGAAAAAAATAAGATCTCATTGAATTTTATGCTGCACAAAAAAAATATTTTTTAGATCGTACTTATGGTGGTTTTAAAATTGAAAATACCACATAATGAATGTTCAAAATTTGGCCTCGAAATTTTTTTCGCTGACTCAAAATTGACCAAATGAACTATTCAGCGAAAACTATTTGGCGTTTTTTATATAACTATTGGTTTCAAATTTTTAAAGCTGGGCTAGATTCTGTAATATGAAACAAGATCGAACAGCCTTAATCCACTAAAATTACAGCAGTGAATGACAGTTGGCGATTTAAAATAAGAAATTTTCGTGACTATTTGAATAATACAAACGACGCGGGATACTTGCACCCAATCAAAAACTTGGATTTCAGAATATGCCAATGAAATCAACTCAAATTAGGGCCCTGAATCTATATATATTGCGACATATTTAAGTCATATCAGATTTAACTTCATAATGACAAAAAATCATTATGGTTGAACTTACCTTGGACTGCCTAGTGAAATAAATGTTCGAAGGAAAACATGATTTAAACTTTCAATGCTTCTTTTTTATCAACTTAATCTTTTAATTTTTGATCGACCTTTCAGCTTAACCCCCATTTTATCCAAAAATAGCTGCGGATCCCGTCTGGATTCAGCCATTAGCCGCTAATGATTTGCGCTACAGTGTTCTTACAATGTTACAAAAAGATCTTAATAGCGTTTTTTATTTGAGATAATACTGATTTGAGCATAAAAACATTTGTAATGAAAAATTCACGACAGCTAAGTGGGGCTTTATGCTTTCTGGATCATCAGAATTTGTTTCTCGTTTATTGGGGAAACTGAAAGTTCAACTCGAACTCAATTATAGGCAGCTAAAAATTTAGAAACTTTTGATATACAGTCCACCACCTCTAGCTGGAACACTTACCGACCTAAAAAGCGTTCCAGTTAGAGGAAGTGTTTCAGTTAGAGATGACCCCTATAATTTTGCTTAGAAAGCTTACATTGCATATTAAAATTGCTGTATTTTGTGGTCAAATTCGTTGGTAATGAATAAAGTTTTATGTATAACATAATTTATATTACACAAGTCAATACAGCAGGCAGTTTTGTCTCATTTTTTTGAAAAAAAAAACTGTTATAGAAGTTTGCTTATTTTTTTTTCTTGTTACGTTTTCTAAACCGCTAACACCCTGTTTATTGCGTCAAAATTCTGAATTTCTTCTAACACAAACATTTCCTCGAAATTTGTAATTTCTTCATCGCATCATGGGCTGTACTTAGAAATCTGTCGGAGTCTTCAGCATCTGAAATCTGTTTAGATAGCGAATTGATACGAAATATTTTTTCAAATATTTGTGAGTTCTGAACATTGATTTCGAGTATCGAGACCAGCAATTTTACAGAAGCAATTACCGGTTAATTCCCTGCAATGTTGTAAGATATCTTACAAATTAGATCGCACATTTCTGCCATAGTAGGTGATCGCAAATTTTCACAGGTGTATGCAATTCGAAATCTTTTGAACCCAGGCCAATTTTTCTCTGAAATTTTTCTTCAAACACTTTTTTTCCAATTCGGAAGGATGTTCTCGGCTTTTCTCTCATGAACTGTTTTATTTACTGTTTCTCTTTTAAATGTAGCCAAGAATATTTTGGTATTTTTTTATCACTCATTTTATATGAGTTATCAATGATATTTTTATAATGTTTTGCTTTTTGAAATATAATCTAGTGCCATATCTAGAATTAAAAAAATTTATTAATATGTCACAAACGCGTTAACGGCTTAATATGTTAACAAACGCCATAAAAATTTGGACTAATTTTTGGAAAACCAAAAAAATCTGGGATTTCGCCTTTTTGGAGCTTTGAAAAATAGTTAGAGACACATAGACCGACCCTAAAAAAGTGTTCCAGTTAGAGGAAGTGTTCCAGTTAGGGATGTTCCAGTTAGAGGTGTTCCAGTTAGAGATGGTGGACTGTAAAAAACTATTCTATGATAATTATTTATTACATAATCTTAGCTTAAATCTTTAGCTTAATCTCGCGTGTGGGTGGTTATCCATGGCGGTAACAGGTTTATATTTGACCCTAACAGTTAGGGCCTAACTTAGCTGTAGTATAGTTTTAGTGGAAAACGTTGACCAAAAGTACAGTTATTTGGAAAACGGTGTCTCAAAAATTTTCCCAATAATTTCACTGCACTTTAATTCAATTATGAACATAGAGCCGGTAAGAAGTATACAGTCCCTACCTTCTTTAAGGCGCATTTTGAGTTTTAAAATCTGTCGCTTTAAGAGTCATAGCCTATCTTCAAACTTTAACAGAGGGTGAGTGGTTAAAGCACTCATAGGCTATGAGTCATAGCCTATGTGACTGCGGTTTTGTCAAAGCGGACATACCCTCAAAATCCCGTTTTGTCCGCTGAGACAGATTCAGCTCTGAATCGCCACTACAGGGCAACATAAAGCTTTAAATCAATTTTCCTATAGACAGCGGTGAAGCCCTTACTAGTTAAAACACCCCTGTGTAATTTAGTTACTTACCCACTGTATATTTTTTTCTAAATTATTATCTGATATTTATTGTTTTAGATTGCAACTGAAATTTTTACCCTTGCTTGGTTTGCTGCATAATTATTATTTTTGCTGATGAAAAAATCGTATTATTCAATCTGTATATTTGTGATACTGATTCATGACTCATGCTCAAGACGTTCAGGTACTAAGACGATTCGAAATTTCGAAAGTAAAAAATGTGTACTGATTTTATTATCTTGTCGACAAAAATTTACTGGTTATTTTAACCCGTGTACTCAGACAATATGACTGAACTACACACGAATTTCATGAAATGAAAATTTAATTAACTCACAAGGCTCTATATTTTGGTACAAAAATTATTTTTAGTGCTTCTCTGGTTGGTGATTATAGCGATTTGGCTGGGTCAGAATCATAAAGCTGAAAATGATAAAATGATATTTTGAACTTGAAAAATATGTTTTAAGCCTGTCCGCAGTCAGATTCAGGTCATATTTTTTTACATACTAGAAAGTCGGAAGAGAGCCATTTTAAGTTAATTTTACATAAATATGGCCTCGACTAAATATGGTCTCTCTTACTGAATTTCAGATATCCAGCCCCTTTGGAAGGGAGCTTGTTTACCACACTCAATTTGTGTATTGATAAAATGCATTCAATTTATGTTTTACTTTTACATCTGTTATTCGATTTTATCAAATGTTTTTGAGTTTTGGAGGAAGCTGTCCGCAGTCAAGAAAATTTACAAGCTTGAACATTTTCGTATTATAAATTTTACGTAAAAATAACGAAAATTACAGTATGTCACATTTTTGCTTCCGTTTTTCAATTTTTGGAAAAATCTGATTGACACCGACTGATTGGCCACAAGAAATAGAACATCGCGGTGATTGGCTCACGGTCATTTATCCAAAATGAAAAAACGGAAGCAAAAATGTGACATGCTGTAAGGTTTTATTTTTGAAAATATCAAAGATTGGTATCCCTAGACCTCTTATTTCGCGTTCGCGTTATTTGACCAATAAGAGCACTGGATATCACGACGTATCAAATAAAAACTTTGAAAATAAGTTCAATAGCAAACGGAAAAATAGCGGCCAAGGGTTCCTGGGAATTGACCAACTCTTTCATTTGTCTTTATTTGACCTTTGTAAATAATAAAATCGCTGGTACTATAGTAGAGAACTGGTAGAGATTGTATCGAAAAAACTTTTTCAACTTAAAGAGCAAGTCTAGAAGATAATTTCAGCACTAATTGTAATCTGATACAATCTAACCTACGCTTACGGACTAACCTTGAATAAGCATTCCAAAAAAACACTAAAAAGATATCTCCTCCTACAATTTAAATCAATATTTTCTGATTTTTGTGTCAAGCTCCGGAGGAGCAATACCAACAATAAACTAAAGCCCTTTTTACGAAATTTTGCTTTTGACGAACAATTTTTACTTCGATCAATTTTCGTTGAAATTTTTTTTTGTTTTTTTTGCGTATTTTTCCGTTAAAAATAAAATTTTGAAAAAAGGGCTTTAGTTTATTGTTGGTATTGCTCTTCCGGAGCTTGACACAAAAAAATAGAAAAAAGTAATGAAAATTGTAGTAGGAGATAGCTTTTTAGTGTTTTTTGGGAAGCTTATTCAAGAATCCTGTGTAGGCGTAGGTTGTATTGTATCAGTTTATAATTACATGTATTGTTGAAATGATCTGGTGGGCTTGTTCTTCAAGTTTTTTTCATACCACCTTAGCCAGCTAACCGAGAAACCGCGTCGAAAAACTTGAAAAAACAGCCTAATCAGCGACACCCACTCCCTTAATTCACAATATAAAAATGTTTGTTTTTTTTAAATGAAAATTAGAAAAAATAAAGGTACCAACATAGATATTCTGATTGATCGAAATTAGAAACAATCTGAATTGCTGATTTGGTATTATCATAAGTTGCGCCATCAGCTGGTTTTTGAATAACCGCAGGTAGAGCTAGAGACGTATTTTTATTTTTGCTTTTATTTTGAGTTTTTAATTAAACAAAACACAATTCGAAGCTATGAAGAACAAGCGCAACACATTTTCTGTATTTCGAATTAAATAGAACTTTTGTTTTTGTTTTATTATAGATCATTAAGAATTTTTGGAAAGTTGGTTAGTTTTATCAAAAGATTGTATGAATACAATTGTGAAGGAGGCCGCGACTGACCCACGCGACTCATTGTCTAATTATTTCGCATTTCATAAACTTCTTTTAAACTCACCTGAGATTAGAACCGCCCGCACAAAAGCCTCTCACATGGACATCTCCCGGACACTGTGTTGTGTATAAGGCCGAAATTTTCTATTTATAGAAAATATTTCGTATAAAATAGTTGGAAAATGAGATTATTTATCCAAAATTACTTGAAGAAAAAGATAGATTTTTTAAAATAAACTTCAGAACCTCTGCAACCAAAAAGGTCTTACATTGAAAAAATAATACATATTATTAACGAATTCTTGCAAGATCGAGCAGCACAATACTATTTTCAACAACAACAAAAATTGAATGAAATGATTATGTTTTTGGGATACAATTCAGCGGAGAGGGAAAAAAATTACGGAAAAGATGCACCACCTCCTCCAAGGCGTGCAGGTTGAAGAGCCCTTGGTATTGATCATAAAATACTGTTGGAAATTTGCACCAAATCTTTATTCTATTTTAAGCTATAGAAATACATTCAGAATTAAAAATAAGTACTTGAGCACATTCTTAGAATATATGAAATTTATTTAAATATCAAAAATCTGGGAAGAGGTCCTTTTTTAGTAAATGAAAGTAAAATTTTGCTCAATTTTCTTAAAGTTGGCCCTTTACCCGGATTATTACGATTAAAAAAGCAAATTTGAACTCTTCCTGAAAAAATGTAAGTACGGTTGCTCTTTTGAAGTAATGGTTCTTTGAAATTCAGTATTTTTCCAAATAATGATTTTTGAAGCAACGATTTTGCATGAACAATTTTTTGATTGCATTTTCTCCAAAAACTGTGATTCTTTTTATTATTATTCCAAAATTGGTGATGTAAAATAAAATTTATTCTGTGTGTTATATTTTATCAGAATTATTAACAGAACATTTTTTAAAAGAAAGAACACAGATAAACGAGCTTGAACCAGCGATACAGGTCGAGTTTTCATCTTTATATGGTTTTGAGCGGACCAAAAAAAGAGATGAGTCATCTCAGATGACCCATACGGTACGCCATACCCCTAGGCGTTCAAAATGACGTCATAATTTGAAAAGGTTTTTTCAATTTTTTAAGGAGTTTTACAATAGGTTAAAATGAAATAAAATACCAAAATGTGAAAAATTCCGTACTCGATCAAACGCAATCAAATACAAACAGCAGATTTGGGAAATTACCACGCAATTTCCGCGATATGGGCACTTGCAGGAATTTATCTAAAAATTGTGTAGGTTTTTCGGCGATATGGGACCTCCCCATGTAGTTACTTCAAAACGTAAGGTGATGGGCATTTATCAGGACGTTTGTAGTTAGTTTATATTAGAATGATGACTTCGCGGGTAAACAAGCAAAAACAAACTGACTTTTTAGTCTGAAAGGCGTTGGTTTTCCAATTCCATTTATAAGCTGAAATTACCTGCAATAAAACAAAGAGATTAAAATTGAATCGTGATTCTTTTTCGATGAAAAAATTCTTCTTTCGGAAACAAGATTCAAACAGAATGTAATTCTATGAATTGAAAAAATTACTTTTATTTTTATTGATACGAAGTCGCAGTTTGATTCATAGAAAATATTGTGTTAAAAAGAGCGTTTAAAACAGTTGCCATGAAAAATGCTAGAAGTCATGGAAATATCCAAGGTCAAATTTTGAAAGAAGCGGAAAGCGGTAAATTTATTAAGTTTTAACCGAAAGAACTAAAATATTTAAAAAATAATAAAAAACTTGTGGGAGCAAAAATTCTGATTTAATTCTGTAAATGGTCAAATTTTATGAAATGACACTTTGGGTTTAATTTTTTGAAATGATCAGAATTTTTACTTATTTGATATGACACTTGTTAAAATCTGAAGTGAAAATTTAATTTGACACTGAGATTAGATAATGAAATATGACACCATAATTTTTTTTTCGCAATTTCGAATGACAGAGAGAAAATTTTCAGCATTTTGATGTCAATAACGGCGTCTTTATTGTTTTATAAACATTTTTAAGTGTCAAAATCAAACATGTTAAAATTTTCAGTGAAAATGCAATTATACAAAAATAGTATTATGTAATATGACACCACATTATAAAATTTCGAACCTACAATCCCCCGCTAATCAGACTAAATTTAACACGTCTATTTCGGAAATTTGCAAATATTACGTTAGAAATATTAGTTCGTAAGGTTATGTGTAGCTTATGTCGTAATACTACTGTAAGTGATAGCAAGTGCAGTTTTAGATTTTCTATTGTTAAATAAAGAAATAGAATAGTTTTTTTGTACAGATGATAACCAGAGAAAAATCCATGACCGGTTATGTTCTTGGTTAAAAATTCAAAAAATTAAATATTAGGAAACGACTGTAAAATTCAACTGTTTTTAGTAACGCCCGATTACTGAAAGAAATTATAAAAACAAAATGAGTGCATTTGCAGAATGTGATTCGGATAGTTGATTATGTGCAAATAAAAAATAATTAATTTTATAAATCGCTATTTTTAAAAAAATTCTCTCAAATTCATATAAGTTGACGAATTTTTATAGTCGTGTCAAATTACAAACTTACTAATCAACTAATGTAATATGACCCCAATATTTCTGATTGAACAGGAAGAGCGCTACGGTCTTAGTTAGTAACATAGACGTAATTTCGAGCGTTTATTTTAACAAAATGGCGTCCATAAAAACCGATAAAACTAAAAAAATATAATTAAAAATTACAGCCTCGTAAGTGTATTATCATCTGTGTAATTCAAAAAGCTCGTATAGTAGTGGTTTCAAGCTAATCAGCGCCATATGAAATGGCACATATCCTTGATAGAACCGTTTGCAAACCTCTGATGAGTACAGCGCTTATCTGAACGCATGTTATAATAACTTAAAAACTAAATGAGATATAAAGTGAGTTATTATAAAAATAAAATCTACAGGTTAATAGATCATAAATTATGATTCATAATTAAGGTTCATAATTAGTGGTTCAAAAAATAATAATAAAATAATATAGTATTTTTGTAACGATAATAGTGTTAGAAATGTTTTGCATTTATTTTTGAATCATAATCATGACCTTTGAACCTGCTGATTTCAGTTCTTTGATAGTTATTTTTATATCTCCATAAGTCTTTTATTTATTCTAAGCACGTCTGAGGTTTACAACCGGTTCTATTAAGGATATTTCCCATACTACACATAGGATAATAAATTGCATAAAAATCTCAATAGCTTAAACTTGGGTCTTGTTTTTTAGGATCCTCGAACTAGTTAAATAGTTCGGTACTGGCAAATGCGATGCTTTTGAAATCATGAGCCACTGCAGAGCTGTTTTCCTTTTTTTTATCAGAATTTTAGAAGTTTTTTTTCCGAGAAATCGATATTTTTTGTTAATTACGCATCATATGTACTGCAGTAAGGTAGGAATAGCGAAACTTTTTTTTGCTAATTTTTTTTTCTAATTATGCTTAAATTAGTGTCCTTGAAAAAATATTATTATTAGTATTAACAATTTTTTAACAAATTTTAAGCTATTGCTTGAAAATGAGAAACCGTTCTTGAAATTGCCTTTCAGTAACATGGAAATAGGCATTTGTAAAACTAGTTTTTGATTTTAAAGCAATAGCTGACAATTTTCTAAAAAAAATTGTACTGAAAGTAAATTTTTTTCAAGGGCTACAATTTAAACATTATTAAAAAATGTTTAGCAAAAAATGTTTTGCGGTTACTACCTTATACTACAGTGTGAACCTACTAATACTCACCTGTGAATTGTAGGGTTCTTAAAAATAAGACCATATTAAAAGGACGCCATTTTTACGTTATAACAGAAAACTCATAAAAATCGCCAAGAAACCATGAAGTTGATTGTTTTTAATTGTATCTTATTAACCATACTATACTTATATTTGGGAGATTCTTGGCGATACTTTCGAAAATATAGCTTTTTTCATGTGGATTTCAACTGATTAGTGAAGCTGTAAAAGGTGAATGAGCGTTTTTTTAAGGGGCCAAAAATGAAACTTTGAAATATGTTAATTTCAATATTGGACTCGAAATACATGCATTTATTAGAAAATTTACATAATGATTTTTGCCAATGTAACAAATTCACAGATTGACCATTTTTTTGTTAATAAAAATATATATTTTTGAAACTAAAAGTCGTCTTTAACGGCGGTTTATGCTAATATTATTTAATTTTAAAAAAGTCGTAAAAATAGAAGAAAAAAATCTGTATAAAAATAATTCAGTATAACTGAAATGGAAGTTAATTTAGCGGCATGGAGTTGATTTTCGAGGAGAACCAGATCAGATATTTTAAATTTTCTTGGCTTCCTATGACGGAAATGAGGCTTCCGCGTGACCGGAAATCAGCGATCGAATTCTCTCATTTTTGCGTCAAATCCCGGTATTTAGTGATTTTCGGGTCCACCGGATATGAAGAAAATATTTTCAAGTTTGGAATTTGGTAAAGATTCTGATGATAAAACCATCTGTTGATATATTGTCTAGTTCTCCATAAACAGAAACCCCTTACGATACCCGATTAAAACAACGACCTAGTAAAATTTTGTTATAGGACACCGTGGGTCGAATTATTGGGAATTTGTTGGTAGTTAATGATAAAGAAATATCATATAACACCAAAATTCCATATTTTATGACTTCAAATTTTTAAAGTAAAGACCGAGTGAAGCAAAGTTTCCGAATGCTGCTCCGAAAATAAAAAAAAAATCTGAAATGTAACACCCTTTTTAACCGATTCTACTGTAACTTTACGGAATATAACAATGCAATTTTGATCACTTTTAAATGCTAACCTCTCCTACCTAACCAGAAAATTATACCTAAAGTTTGAAAAAAAAACTCGTCAAAACTTGGTTAGATTCTGAACTCCCGTCGGTCTGTATGATATTACGTGTACTATTTTGCGATAAGGAAAATCTTAACTTTGAAATCTTAATATTCTCAATTTTGTTTTGATTTGATCTGATGGCAAAAAAACAACATTTAGTATTTACAGTATTTATATTTCAACTAAAGTGATTTTTGATAGAACAGTAAGTAATACTGTTTATTGCGTAATTAATTGAACTTGAAAATATATCGAGCAAAGAACTTTTTTCGGGAAAAAAAAGAAAAAATTATTTTTTTTGATTAACTCTGATTTTTTTAATTTATTTTTTACCATTTCCCCACTTTTGTTTTGAACATTTCAAGGAAGTGGTGCAATAAACTAACGTTGAAATTGATGGGTGCAAGCAAAAATTCCCACTTCCTTTTTGGGCGTGCGTAGGATTTTCGAATTTTTATGATCATAATCTTCAAATACTAAAGGCCTGCTTTTTCCAAAAAAGCTCCAAATGGCCGTTGAGATAGTTCGGAACTGATACATACAGTATGTAACATACTATATTTGGAATTAGAGCCATAATATAACTTTTTAAGCCCAAAATTTCAAAAAAAGATAGTATGTACCCGTTTTGAACTATCTCACCGGCCATTTGAGGCTGAAAAAAGACCTTAGGGTCTAAAGTCACTCAAAAAATGATTTGATCAAATTTGTGATATTGGAAAGCTCTGGGTGCAAAATATGTTTTTTAGAAGGTCGGTTTTGGATGGACCGACCTTTTAAGGAAGAGGTCACCCAAATAGCGACAAGTAATTAATTTTGATTATACCCTGGGTTTCCTAGGCAATTTCCGAAATTTTTGATATGATCTTTTGAATGTGGTCAAATTTCAAACATTCTTGGAAAATGAGATTTAACCCAAAAACAATTAATAATAAAATGGGTTATATTTCAATTTTCGAAAAGAATTTTATGATATTTTGAATCAAATTTCAAGATCGAAAATTGTTCAAAAACGTTTTTAACAAACTTATCTAAATTTCTCGAATTTATCGTTTGAATTTTTTCATAGTAAAAAAGATGCTTCAGCCCTTGTAGAGTAGTATTCTAAGTGATTTTTGAAATAATAATTATTGAAGAAATTCTAAAAAAGAGCATAAAAAGTGTTAAGAGGTTGTTCAATTGAATTGAATTGTACAGTAAATAATACGCAGCCGTTTTTTCTATTGGCGAACTTGCGTAGGCGGAGAGAAATAAAAAACTGAAGAATAATTGGCTTCATGCATCGAGAATTCACCCAGTAAAGAGATACTTTTTGTGGTTTTTTAAATATAGAATATATCAGTCTGGGAGTTAATAGCCTTTATTTTGAAGCCTCTTCACTTTTTTCTCAAGTTCTACCCGGTGCTCGCGCTCTTCGTCCAAACGGTGAGAAAGGTCTCGGACGTTGTTTTTTAGACTTCGAATCTCCTCTATTAAACTTGATAAGGTCGTCTCGGATTTTATGGGCTCGGCTTCAGATCGGCCCAATGATTCTGATTTTATTGAGCGGGTTCCAGCAACAGGATGCTGAAAAATTTGCGTTAAAAATTTCGGAATAAATGATGAATATTTAAATCTGTCTCAATTTTCTTTCAGTCTATTCTAATTTTATATGGGATTGGCTGCGCAAAAGATAGAAAGACATTAGTTTTACACTGTTGATGGTAGAAAATATAAATTTTGCAGAAAATTATTAAATTTGTATCCGGTCTAGTTAATGTGTCTATTTAAATAAGTGTTGTAAAATGGTATTGCTCTTCTCTTGCATGAGGGCGACAACGTTTTATCGCTACACTCCCAATGCAACGAATTTACTTTTCAAATAAGGGAATAGTGTCTACTTCAATTTTTAGAAAAACTATATTCCAAAACCGTGTGAATTCCTTGACCCATAAAAAGGAATATTTTTGGACACAACATTTGTTTTTAAGCGCTGAAGACGATGCCATCGAAAAAAATGCTCGGGAGGCGTGCAGTTATCAAAATTTCGACATAAAATATGATAATAACTAGAGAGAATTTTATGAGAAAATTATGATAACTAAACAGCCATAAATTTCGATCGTAACTTTAATTATCAAAAACTGTTGATTCACAAATAAAATCGTCATAATTTTCTTAATTAGCTATCTGTCATTTTCGACCAAAGAGGTCGATAAAATATTGACAAAAATGGATACTTATGTAATAATACATAATGAATTTTATAATTTTTAAAGATAATGAAATTTATTTCCCCCCCCCNCCCCCCCCCCCCTGAGGGAAACCATTCATTTTCGTGAAAATTAACCGAGGGATTGGTTTCCTGGGGGTGAGGGATTGAAAGATAATGATCCGAAGTTTACTAGCATTTTTTCAAACTTATAAAAACTTGTGATTAAATGAAAAAATTTCCGCATTTTTAAGTAAAATATAATTAAATTTATTTAAGTAATTTACTTGTTCAACAAATTTTGGTTTTGTAATTTGACACTGTCAAAGGAGTTAAAACACCTGTTGTGCATCTTTTAACTCAGAAGACCTAGTTAACTGTAAATATACCTACATGGGCATGAGTAGTCTTTCAAAAGTAAATTTTTGGTTATAAAACTGTTGTCATATGACACCTCTAAAGCGGTCAAATAACAGTTATTTCATGTTTTGTTTTTCAAATAACACAAACAAAAATCTTGTTTGTCTTTAGAATAAAGTATATTAATTACCGGTTTAGCAGCTTGGGGAGGTTTTTCTCGATTTTCATCATGAACTGAACTTGAACTTTTATTGAGTATAACAGCACTATGATCGCTTAGCGCATCTTTTTTGATTCCATTACTTGTGTCAGGTTTAATATCTTCGCGTTGAAATGAACTTTTTTTCTTTTCAATCTCTTTAGCCCACGGAGGAATTGGATTTTGCTCTTCTTTCGGAGGTTTGTCTAAACGACAAAAAATTAATTTTAATACAGCGGGGTGCGGCGTATGTTATCGGCGTTATAGTTGGAACCCGAGATAAAACCTACGTAAGCCTCCGCAAAAACCTACGCTTTTGAAAAATAAATTTATCGTTCCTGGCGTGCGGGCTATAGTTATAGGAAAAAGATAGGGCTTTTTTTTCAAACGTTCTAAGGCAAAAGATAGGCGTTTCACCAGATTTTCAGACCAAGATTCTCCTGTGCTGGGCGACAATGAAAAATATTTTTTTTTTTAAAACATGTTCAGATTGACCAATGAAGTGTCGGTATTTCACAAGTTTAAAAAAAACATGTTTTCAAGTCAATGCATATCATGTGTACATCTTAGAAGATTTGTAACGAAAAATTAATTTACAATCACCAAAAATTCTTACTTTGACCACCTCTTAACTCAACTACATGTTTAAACTCTGGATACTGTTTAAATTGACCAATCAGCAGTGGTCTTATTTTTTTTTGAAATCTGCTTTGAATTCATGTTTTTTTCAATTTACTTTATTTCATCGAAAAAATGAAATTTATAAATACACTAAAAATTCTAGTC
>SCLH01001076.1:31974-64531 GCA_004367855.1 Oikopleura vanhoeffeni | reverse complement strand
GATTACGCGTATAGTCCGGGGTTTTGGGCGACGAACTTTCTAACTATACGCCGCACCCCGCTGTACAACAAAGTTTTATAATTTATGAAAGTTCATCTTTAAAATTATGCGTCTGGTCAAAGCAAACCCTAGAAATTTCCAGAAGTGTTTCACAATATTTGGTGAAAATTAAAAATTGGTAATTTTTAAAAAATTGGTAATTTTTAAAAAATTGGTGATTTTTTAAAAATTGATGATTTTTTAAAAATTAAATTTATCACAAAAACCAATTTATTACACATTGGCTTATATTTCAATTTTTGAAAATTTGACATGTTATTTTTAATATATATATTTTTTTGTTATTTTTAATGGTATCAAATTTCAAGATTGAAAAAAAATTCAATATTTTATCATGCGCTACTTCAATTATTAATAACAAGAAGTTTAAACGTCACATGTGAACCAATATTATTATTACATAACCTAATTAAATTATCAACGAAGAGAAGTTTAGTCATCACTAAGTTCATTATGAACCAATAAGATATTAGCCAATAAGATATTGACCAATGAGATACTTCAAGTGAGACACAATATTTGCTTCCTACACAATTTGTGTCAAGTTGACCACAAACTCTTTATTTATTTGGTATAAAATATTCGAAAAATTTCGTGTGAAATATCATGTTCCTAACTTTATTTTTAGCACACTTAAAAATTGACCAATTATGGAATTTCTCAAAAGTGGCATAAGTACGAAGGTGCAAATTCAGTACGCATGTGTTGAGCTCACTTTTCATAGGTATGGCGGACCCCTGTATCCTTAAAAAACTCATTACAAGATATAAAATCGATTTTTCATCAATCGAATATCAACAAGGTACTTTCAATAAAAAGTTTCTAACAATTAAAATATATTATTTTCGACCAAAAGGTCATTTATTTTGACGTTTCGGCTAAACAGCCATATTCTGTGTGGTGAACAGGAAAAGGTAAAACGAAAGCTAGATATTTTGCGAATATTTTTTAATAGGGCAATTTATCTGAGGCTCGATTACGCACCATTTTTTTTTATCTAAAAACACATGTTTCACAAAATTTGTTTTTCGCTAATTATTTTTCCCAAATTATCTAGCTTTCGTTTTACCTTTTCCTGTTCACCACACATAATATGGCTGTTTAGCCGAAACGTAAAAATAAATGACCTTTTGGTCGAAAATAATATAATATTTTATGTCTCAAAAACCGAATAAATAATTAAAATATACTGACTTATAGATCGAACACCCATAATTGCTTGACTCTCGAAAAAGTCTTTCAAACTTTTTGATCTCGAAACACCTGACATTTTCACTTTTATTAATTATTTAATCAAGAAAATGATCTCTCTCAAGTTTTTAGATCGTAAATTGTTATTAAAACTGCTTCCTGACAAATTCATTTCTATTACTCAGTTATCTTAGATAGACGATAAAAAACTAAGGTCATGACGGCCGTACTTTAGCTCATCTGCGGAAAGACTCATAATAAAATTTTCGCAAGATTAGCGAAAATATTATTTTTTGAAGTCCTAAAAATTATAAAATTCACAAATTAATTTTTGATTTATTGAACAATTTTTACTTGTGGGAAATATAATCTTAAGAAACTGCGCACTTACGCCGAATATTTTGAGCCAAATAAATCTTTAATTCGAAAATTTAGTGCGTTAACACTTATATTTTTGCATGCCTATTTTGAAACCAAAAACTAAATTTAAAAATGAATGTTTTGTCCGCTTTAACTAACGCTTTTTCGGATTTTCACCATAAAAGGTATAGGTTTCTTGTTTTGTCCGCTTGGACCAACAGTAGGTTTTAAGTAGGTGTGCGTACTTGAATTTTGATACGACGTGTCAAGTGGATGTTAAATTTTGCTGCAAAATGAGTAGGTTTTATGTGGGTGGATATTCCCGCAAGCAAATATCGCAAAAAAAACCATCAAAAAAATCTGCGTTTTTTTGTCAATTTCGCAGTGAAAAATAAAATAATTGGTTCGAAAATATGTTGACGAATCAATAATCAAAAATATTGCATATGTCCTACGCCGCGGCCGTATGAGTACAGTTAATTGGATCTCAAATAAAACATGCAAACATTACGCATTTTATTAGCTTATAAAAAGTGATTTGTAGCCAAATTTTTAACTTTTTGAATTTTTAAAATGAAGGAAATTCGAGTTAGAATTTTAGAGACAAAGGATCAAAAAGAATCATTTAGGTAAAAACAAATCAATCAATTATATTTAAAAATAGTTCAAAATTGCGAACATAAATGTATTATTTTGATAAAAAACATATTTTGCAGCAAAAAAATGTTTCTTTTCTGACAAATGCAACCTGCAGTAGAGTGAATTTAAACGTACGAATGTAAAAACTGCTTGGATGGCTGTTAAAATTCACATGGAATCTTTGTCTGGAGGCTGTCCAAAAAACCCACCCCGCCCTTTTTTTGGAAAACGTCAATTTTGAAGCATTTTGGGCACCGAGGTCCGTCTGTTTAAAGTCAACTGTAATGTCAAAAAATCTAAAAAAAAATGACTGTCTAATTATTATTTTTAGAATATGGCATGCCGGTATGGTCGAAGTTGGCGAGGAATTTATTCAAGTTATTTTAAATACAACAGCTATGAAATATACATTTGCAATCCTTATTCTTATACCAATTTTAAGTCGTTCTTACTCTACAAACATTGCATTTAAAACTGTGGCTGCGTTTCTTCCTATAATTTTGTTCTTTGGGCTGAAAACTTTAAGTATGATCAAAAATTTATGATATTTTGAATTTAAATTAAAAATTTAGTACGTAAAAATATCATGGGTGGATATATCAAAAGCCGAAAAGATATGAAAGATATCAAAAATGTTTATGGTGATCAATTTTTAGTTGCAGAAATGATCGAAGATGGGGTTAATAAAGGAATTGTTGGAACTATTGGTTATAGGCCCGGTTTATAAAAAAATAGTGTAATTATTGGCGACGGTACCTTTAGCATGGAAAAAGGTTTTTCTAAAATTGCATTTTTTGGGTTTTTATGCAACAATAAAAAGGAAATTTTAAAATGTCCGCAAAAACAAATTTTGTTCTCGAAGGTTGAATTATGAGGCGAGAAAATAAAAGTTAAATGGCCAAATGTTCGACATAAAAACACTGAAAATTTCAGCAAGTTAAAAAACATCTGTAATGATTTTTTATAAAATAACGATTTTTTTAGATTTGATAACAAAAAATGTACAATTTCCTCACGAAAAAAAATATTATTTTATTATAAAATAATCAGTTTCAAAAAAGAAAAATTCAAGTTTTATAAAACTATTTTTTATAATCATTTCGATAGAGAATCTGATGAACCCGCGCGGTTGCATGGGAAAACCTTAGAGAGTCCAATTTGGCACATTTACTCCGTTTCCGTGATTCCCGGTGCCCGCAGATTAGGGGTGGCTAAAAAGCTTATGAATGAAGTTCACAAAATTGCTGACAAAGCAAAAATGGACATTTATCTCACAACGTCTCAAGCTCAGCCTGCAGCAGCTGCACTTTACAGAAAGCTAAATTATGCTGAACATAGATTTAAAATCACTGACGATGATTTTGTTAAAGAAAAATTGAGTGCGGCTGAGCAATTTTTAATGGGAACCGTTTTTCAGGAAAGTGGTTAAATTCGCATAAAGATTTAATAAAAAATGCATGGGTCAGGATTCGAACCCATCGCTCTATTACCGAATAAACCACCAAAAAGTTATTTGAATATGCTTTTTACCGCAAAGCAAACTCTGGTTCTGTAGAAAATAAATCTAAATAAACTATTTTGAATTTATTCGTTCTTATTTTTGGTATTAATTTGCATGCATTGAAATTTTTTCACGCATATGGCGCATATCCAGTTTCAATCTCTAGATGTCTCCCAAATTTCCTTGAAATAGAACCGACGTCACCGTAAATATATCCTGGAATGTAATATTCTTGTGAAAAAACTTTCCGAGTCTTGAGATTCGGTATTCTCGAAAAGTTATAAAAAAATTTCGGCAAAATTAGTCTTTTCCGTGAAAGCAACATTTCGATGTTAAGCAAAACATAATGCACCTTTAAAGTCTTATAGTTTCGTTTATTTGAAATCTCGCGGTGAACGCATAAACGTCTTCTAAGGACTTATGCAGGCAAATGTATAGCCATAAGCGAAAAACAATTTTAACCGCGGTTAACCAAGAGCTATGACTCATAGCCTATGACTAGGGTCAGTACCGGGCCGAAAATCGACTTTTAAACTAATTAGTTTATTGACGATTGGTGATAAGTCACTTGTGCAGAATTTTTGAGAGAATTTTTTGAAACTGACCCTACCTATAGGTCTATATAGATTCGAATTTCCAGTTATTTTTCAAAAAACAAGGATAGGGGTGTTTATATCAAAGATTTTTAATGTTATCAGAATTAATCGAAAATTATCTGAAACTAATTGTTTGGGAATTATATGTTGTCACCGAGTTCTTATTATTTGAATAAGCTCTGATTTGCCCCGCTTTTGGTGACGTTGTAAGCCCCAAAAATATTTATATCCGAAGACCTAGTCCAGCAAAAGCTACAAGAAATGGAAAGCTCAACCAGTTAGATTTTCAAACGATCAGTTTCAAAAATCTGGAGTTAGATTTCAATTTTGACTTTTAGAGCGCGCCATATCGAGTACGATCCCCTTGACTCAAGTCAAAAAAATAAATAAAAAAAGAGAAAAATTGTTTTTTTGGAATCGTTTACGATTAATTGATTTGAGGTCAATTTTTTTTGGTTTATATTTTGGGTTTATAACATTCACCATGATGTCATGTTTTGGGGGTTAAAGGTTCTTAAGGCTGCATACACTGTAATTCAGTAAGCTTTAACAATAAGTATCGAATTTTTTGAACAAAAAATCATGACAATATTATTACCTGTTACTGTAGGAACAGGGGTTTTGACACTTCCCCTATCTCTTCTATTATTCATAAGTTGTACTTTCCAGGGTGGAATTTCACTTTCACTACTATCATCATTTTTCACTATTTTCTCAGGTGATCCGTCATTTAAGCTTGCATTTCTTGTAATTTTTTCATCTCGTTTCGCCGCCATATTTTCTTGTTTTTTCCGAAGGGAGCCGAGATTTATAGCCGGCATTCCTGGGGAAAATACAGTGGTTACAAAAGTGTGGGGAAAGTGGTGAACTTGGACTGGGGTTGCTTTTGTGCAGGGCACTTATAGATATAATAAAACAAGTTTTAAAATTAATCCGTAAATTATTCAAACGGACAATAGGAAAAAAACTAGAAATAATGCAGCAGCTTTCCTTTATAAATCTATATTAAGATGGCTCATAAATAAGCGAAAACTATTCATTAGAAATAAACTTCTAATTAAATTTTGTCTCTTACTACAGTAGGAGTGATTAATCGAATGCCATTTGATAGGGGCAGCATATGACGCCGTTTCTGGGCAACGGCCTTGAATACAACGGCGCGTTTGCAATACAGCGGCCTTATGGGACAACGGCCCTATTGTACAACGGCACCCTACGTTAGAGCCGTTGTCTCACGTTTTTAAGGCCGTTGTACGGAAAAGGCCGATGTCCTGTTTTTGGGGCCCGTTGTACGGTATGACTTTCTTAACTTCAATTTAAAAAATTTGAAAAAAGTTTCGAAATTAAGCTCGAAAAATTGTGCTGAAAATGAGATTTTTGCTCTCTAGCGCTAGATCGGTTTAAAATTTGGCCGTAGTTTATAATACCATTTACAGAAAAGTCATACTTAAAAATCGTTTGCTGCCATTCAAAACTCGATATAAATCGTCATCAAATTGCCTTCCATATGATATACAGTAGTTACTATGTTATAGTTACCCGTATTATAGTTACCTTTTATCTGTTATAGTTACCTGTTTCAGAGAAGTTCATATCGCTTATCTTTTATAGTCACCCCTTATAGAAAATCTCAAAAACTTTCAAATAACATTTTGATTGTTTTTCAATTTTGACTGTATGGCAGAAAAATAAGTCTGATACTCCTAGACTTTTTCGATAGTCTTGACCGATAGACAAGTCTACCTGAAAAAAATCATAACATCGCCTGGTCTGAAATTTTTTAGAAAAGTATATCAACTCGAGTACTGGGGTTTCAAGGTCGATTTGATGCCGTACTAGAAATAACACGAACCTATGGGTTTCAGTTTTTGAATATTCAAGCAAAAATCTTGCTCCGAAAAAACATATTGACGAGCTCTGATTGGTAATAAAACGACATTTTAAAAGTGATGAGATTTTTTCTTGAAAATACATCAGCTACCAAAGTTTTAAAGATATATTAAAAATTTATAGTTGATGTTGACCACAAAGGACATTCGCAGAGCCCCGAGGTCTGTTTTATCTACAAAAAATCATCTAGCGCTCAAATCGGCGAAAACCCGTTTTTTGCCGTTATTTTAAGGGTCTCACAAAAAATCCATCAACTCTCTAAATTTTCTCGACAGAAACTTGAAAGTCAAACTAATAACACACTGAAGAGCATGACCAGAGACCCAAGGTTCACAATTTTCATTTTTGTGTCTCGTTTTTTCTGAAACAGCGATTTGAATTCTCAGAAATCTTGAATTTTGAAAAAAAATATTATAAAAAAATATGTTCAAATCGCAATAAAAATATCTTTTTCATGACAAATGAAAATAAAAAGACTTTTTATCAACTTATTTCTGTCCATATTTTCAGAAATAGACATTTTAAAGATAATCTACGGATAATTTCATGTCCGAGTCTCTTAATGCGACCAGTAATCCCTTAATAATGAAATTTAAGTTATGTCTGTTTTTTAAAATACAAAAAACAGATACTGTATAACTTATACAGTATAAGTTCAAAAAAAGAGAATTCTCAAATTGAAAAAATATTGAGTAATTATCTGTTAAAGTTACCCCGAGCAATCACTCATTAAAGTTACCTTTTATCTGTTATACTTACCTTTTTTTCAATAGTTCAGGGGTAACTATAACAGAGTAACTACTGTATAACATGACCCCATAGAAGGTCATTTTTGTAATTTGAACTTTTGGGGTCATATTACATAATTTGACCCTGAAAATATTCGCCGAAAAATTTTAGGGTCTTTGGTGGTGAAATGAACCCCTCAGGGCCTTTGATACTCGAAATATCGAGGTTTTAAGATTTAACCGGTAATTAACGGTATACCGGATGTGACCCACATGATAAGACCCAGCTAACTTTTTGCCCATGATCATTCCAGATTGCCTCCAAAAATAATTTTTGACTTTGATAGAGCCGTTTTCTAGAAATCGGTACCACACTGAAAGACCTTCCGCGACTCATCTAAAGTGCAAAGCCGCCTTTGTCATTGGGGCAAAAAATAATTGCCAAGCTGTGCTCCTGTGAGTTAAGAAATAAAATCTAAGATTATAGAAAATAATTTTTTCGAAGTTTTCTGGAGAAACCATGGTAAAAAATTACAACTTTCATGGACAAAACTGCCAAAAACAGGAGAATTCTTGAATTCAAAAATAATTTCAAAAAAACATAACTTTCGCAAACTGTGTTTCAAAACACAAACGCGCAGGTAATTTATATGGATTACCCGCCCTCAGAGTACAAATCCTGAATATTTGAATGATACAAACAACGCAAGATATTAGCACCCAATCAAAACCCNATTGATCAGATTAAGAAAGGATCAACCAATCAAATGCTCAGATTTCGCATTTTTCAAATATTTAGGATTTGTACTCTGAGGGCGGGTGATCCATATAATTAACTAAAACCCGTCACTGTGAATTTTAAGTTTAAATAATGAACATCGATTTTTTACCTAACATTGCAACGCCGCCAGAAACTGGGGATCGTATACTTGAAGCAGAAGGGGCAGGAGTTCTAGAATCTTTTGATCGATCTTCTTTTAATTCTTGTTTGAAATCAAACTCATCCTTAAAAATTAAGTTTTAAAATTACTTCAGGTTCTCGAATAATTTGATTCTTACCATCATAGGGTTTTCTTCTAGCGGTGAGGTTGGAGTTCGTTCTTCTTTATTTTGTTTTTTCGGTGGCCTTCGATTTCCTGGGCCCTTTGGTTTACCTTTGACCAGATCGTTTGTCATCATCGTCTACAAATTATAACCGTTAACAAATTTTGTAAGAAAATTAAAATTCTTTTTAAGCAAAAAATTGGACTTTTTGTACGGCCTTAATGTTAAAAATCACAATTCAACAATGTATAACAGTACTTTTAAAGAAAAATATTTTAGCTCAATAAATATAACATTTTTAGCTGTTTTTCTAATATGGGATTGTAATAAAAGCTTTTAGAATTTTAACCTGAAACAGTCATTTTTGTGTACATTCTTCTCAAAAATAAAAAATGTGAAACCACTCCTTTTTAGTTCAAAACCTTGTGCTTTATTTACAGTTAATTTTGAAAACAAAAAAATTGTCAATTATATGAATTAAGCCGTCGGAAATAAGCTGATTTTGGTTTTTACTAAACAGTGGGTTACCACAAATCGGTTCACAAAAAGTTTTCAAAAAAAATGGAGCAATTTGCGGTGACTGGAGATATTTGTGGTAACCCAATGTAACTGGTTTAAGCTGGTGGCTTAAGCTGGTGTTGTCAACGTCTTCCTTTTTTTAATCAAAATTTACAAGCACATAAGAGAGGAAAACTTTATTCGTGAAACGCGAAGTGTTCCCTTTAGCGTCCTCTAGTTGCCAAAAATGAGGTTCTAGAGATGTGAGCCCAATTTGTTTTTTTTTGCGTCAATTTATTATTGTTCCAAATTTACGGCGAAATTTATTTGCGTCGGGTACCCCCTTTAAACAATGTATTTGTTGAAATATGACACTTTGTTATAACTTTCAACTAGACGATTTTTGCGGAACAACACCTATGTAGTTTTTTTTATAAAACTATATAGACGCGACAGATTTGACTTTTTACCACTTTATTATAACAAAATTACTAAGGAAAACATTTACTAGAAATAACTTACTGTCAAATTTGCGTACTATTGCATTCTCAATTGTAGTGCTCGAAATTAGATAATAAAAAGGTTTTCTTGAAAATTATATTCGAATAGAAAATATAAATCCTGAAAATGGGACATCGACGCTATTGATTGCTCAGGGTTTAACTGAAGTTCAGTTACTGAGCAAATCGCAATAAATCAAAACCTTATCAAAACACGAGATATCTCGTTTTTAAGAAAAAGTTTCAAGAAAGTTTTTTTTAGTATTTGGTCGTCATTTTTTGAATGGTGATAAATATTAGTTTTTTTGCATAAATTATTGATTAGGATTATATTGCGGTTTAATTTATTTCAAAACTAACTTGTCTCCATAGGGGATCTACTACTGTATAACTCATTTGAGAAACTAACAAAAAATCTTTTTGTCCAAACTAAAATTAAAACAATTGAAAATCAATGGCACGACAAAAAAAACAATTGAAACTAGAAAGAAATCAAATATTTCCCACAATTACAAATGTCTTCAAAAGTTGATAGAAAACTGATTTCCAAAAGCTTTCAGCTGTTTCTCAGAACACTTCCGACCAATATTTACCGTTAAGTTAAAATTATCCAGATTTTTCACAATATATGTGCTATAAAATGATTTTATAATGTATACAGGGGGACAATATCGCCGAAAGTTTTTTGCCAAAAAATTTCGACGATATTGGCACATTCGACGATATTAGGAACCCTCTTTGTACTGGGCGGCTATATCGCAGGAAGTTTTTTGCCAAANTGCGTAGGTTTTCGGCAAAAAATTTCGACGATTTCGGCAAATTCGACGATATTGGG
Organism: Oikopleura vanhoeffeni; assembly: GCA_004367855.1. Classification (NCBI taxonomy): domain Eukaryota; kingdom Metazoa; phylum Chordata; class Appendicularia; order Copelata; family Oikopleuridae; genus Oikopleura; species Oikopleura vanhoeffeni. Next base: position 54,689 of record SCLH01001076.1, on the reverse strand, counting down.
CCGGCGATATTGCCCCCCCTGTATATATTATTATAGAACAGTGTGCTTTTCCGTTTTTTAAAAATTTGTATCGTAAAGGTTACGTATCTAGGGGGTATTGATACAAATTAGTTTTCGCATAGGTAGCTTTTTTTAAAAGAAACCTCCCTCTCTGGAGACCAGAAGGTAAGAGATATCGGAAACGTATTTTGTATAAGCAATGGGGTAACTTTACACGGGGAAACTTTTGGTAATATTTGTTTTGACGCTTATGGTTAAAATTTGATTGGCTATCGAATACAAAAAACCGTTTGGTCTACAGAGGGGGTTTCTTTAAAAAAGATACCATAGTTTTCGCAAGCGAAAGACTAGTTTTAGAACTTGGCGAAACTAAATAGTATCCTAAGAGCCCTGTTTGGCTAATTTTTTTGGACAGGTAAATAATAAGTTTGAATACGAAACTGCAAAGTTTGGTGCTTGTTTTGCAAAAATAGTTTAATTGCAGTCTATTGAATAGACTCTATTCCTCAACTTAATTTCGGTAAAAACCCGTGTTTAATATGACCCAATATATCTTGAAACTTTAAATATAACCAATGTTTTCTTCACATTATCATTAAAATTGAATTCTATGATCTACAGCCTGTGTTTTTTTTTTGAATTGTCACAATTTTTTCTCTAGGCGGCCAGACTGCCAAAATGTAAGCCAAAAGATAGCAAATTTTTACTGGAGCAAAAAATGGGACAATTAAAAAAACTCAGGCAGTAGTAAACCTATAAATTAAAAAAACATTTTTCAGAATAATGGGGTCATATTACAACAATATAACATTTTTTTCTAAAATTTCAGCTGAAAACAATAAGCCCTATAATTTTAAAAGCCTTCATAATATGAAGTTCATATGGATTACCGGACCTCAGAGTACAAATCCTAAATATTTGAATGATACAAACAACGCAAGATATTAGCACCCAATCAAAACTCTTGATTGCGGAATAGGCCAATTTCATTGGTCAGGTTGAGAAAGGATCAACCAATCAAATGCTCAGATTTCGCATTTTTCAAATATTTAGGATTTGTACTCTGAGGTCCGGTAATCCATATATCAAGATTGCTTTTCTATTCCCACATCCTAACTTATTTAAACTCATCAAATGAATGTTAAGAAAAATATTTCAGTGTCATATTTCGAATGCAATTTCCAGAAAGTTTTTAAACATAATTTATTTTAATAAATGATTATCTTATCAACGTGTTAGAAACTGGTTAGTTTTGCAAGTCATTACCCTAGAGCCCAAAAACGTCTAAAATCAAAGGTTTTGTTGAAATAAAATATTTTCGAAAAAAACTTACCGATGGCATATCTGAAACTATATTTCTTCTGTTTATTTTATCTGAACTTGGCATATCCCTCAGCACAACTGTGTTTGCTGATCGTGCATTTTTAGACATAGGATTCGCCGCAGCCTTTTCTTTTTGATAATTAAAAGGTCTTTGATCGAGAAAATTTTTTGGGAAAACTCCCTTTTTCCCCGTAGTTACATTTTCGCCATTCCACCACCCTTCATCTGCACTTTCTTTGGTTAAAATCTGAAAATATTATCAGAAAGTGCAAATTTGGCCGATATAAGGCTGTAATTTTTTATTAAACGACCAAAAGTGCAATATGTAATCATAAACTTAAAATTTTTACTCCAAATTTGTATAGCCCAACAAAAAATAGCCCAGACAAAAAATAAATATATAATGTCCTTTTTTGACCATGAAATGAAAATCCGTGACATTTTGATCGGACCAAATAAAAGTGAGATCTCTTATTGGTCGAAAAATCGGACATTTCGATTTTTCTAATATAAAGACAACTTTTTCTAACAAAAACGTTATGTCGAAGACTTGAAGTTAATCAAATTTTGAGCTAAAAAAACTAACTTTTATTGAAAAGGGCCAAACATTGTAAGACTAAACTAGATAAAACCGAAGATTTGGATTTTTTCATCCTGAAATTTGGCAGTGAAAACGATGGACCGTAAGAATTTCTAAAAAAAGTAATCTTTATATTTGAAAAAAAANTCTCTGATTGGCTCTGATTTGACTTTCCCTTTAACATTATAGGAACAGATGACGAATCTTTTGCGTGAAACGACGGTGTCATCCGAGTGGATTGTATAGTGACTTCATTCACGATCAAAATGTATGAAAAAGGTGCCTTTGAGTTAATTATTGATGACACGATAAAACGGAAATCTTGAGCTATTGTTTCACAAACTGTATACTAAAGGGACAAGTTTTGAGCTGTTGACACTCACTGAGTTCAATACCTGATCTTAACGAGAATTTAGCATAAAAGAGTTTTGATCTTAAATGGTTTATGTTAAACAATAAAGTAATGGCCCGTGGTTTTTAAACACTCTTTATCTTCGGAATCAAGTATTACGATTTTAGGCCTCTTTCTTGGGTTAACAATCTCCAGCAAAACTGTAGTAGATAAGACAAACATTTGAAAAAAAATACCCCGCATTAACTTATTTTTTTTTAAATCTGGCTTGAATTTGTCCATGACTTTCCAAAATAAGTGAAAGTTTCTAAACGGCAAGGTAATTTTTCCAGGTATCTAGCTTTTTTTATTTATTACGATCTCCAAGTAAAAAAATCTCCTTTCAAATATTTTTTTCTTTAGGGATCGTAATCGATATGGTTGTTGTTACTTTTTCCGGTGTATCGAAGATGATGCTTGTTCAAATAAAAAAAAAATTTCTAATTTTGGGAGATTCATTTTAAAATATGAAATGAGTCATATTGTTCTAATGTTGTAAAAATTTGATCGCCTGTATTCGAAAAGGTAATTATGAAGCATTTCATGTTTTGAAGCGAATCTCCCAAAAAAATAATTTATCATTGGTACGGGCAATCTTCGATATACCGAAAAAGGTAACAACGACCATATAATAACTTACCTGACAATAAAGACAATGCCGCGTAATGATTCTGTCAAAATTGTTTGTTCAAAGCTAATATTTTCCAAAAATACGTAATCAAAAAAATCAAGTGTTGGTACTAAAAATATTTGTATACTGAGTAATACCATAACTATTCTTTTTAACGACTTTTTCCGTATATAATGATTTGATAATACCCAGGCTAATGAAAACGAGTAGGAAAATCATGCTGAAATTATACGTGTCAAAAACTTGCCCTTTACAATTCGGCACACTTAGAGGGCATAATGGATATGTTTGACTTTAATTTTATTCAATTGGTTTCCAAGGCATTGAAAATAAAACTATTTTTCATAGTAAAAAATTCACCCAGAAATAACACTGATTAAATAAGCTTGTCTATTTGCACAGTCCCAAAGTAGCGTTAAAAAAAAGATTTAAAACATTATTTACCTTTATTACGTCACCGCCAGTTAAGGAAAGTTCGTCTGAATTGTCGGCTTGGTAATCAAACGCAACCTTGTAATATTCGGCCGTATCTTTCTCTACTTCTGGTGCTCGATTTTTCGAGATCGGAGATGCTTTTATATTGCCGTCAGATTGCTCCGGATCGGCCACCGCCTGAAATTTGTGTGAGCCAAGCCTAGTAGCCGAGAGACTCCGGATTGTTTTTACTTTTATTTTAGATGAGAAACCCGTATAAATGAGTAAGGGGGTTGCAGTCATTGTTTTTTTTTTTAATTTTCAGTTAAATAAAGTATATTTTATATATTTATGATCAGAGTTATCTCCGAAAAATTACTAGTGCGAAATATGTTTTTGTACACTTATGTTATAAAATTTTGTGTTACTTTATTTGGTCGATTTTTTAAAATTCAAATTTTTCAATTGTTTTCTTGATAAGCGATTTTAAGTTTTTTCGATTAACACTTTTTCGTGTAATTATTTTCAAAAATTATCAAATAATTTTGTTTTAAACATTTTAAATGAAAAACTTTCATATTTTTTTATCATTTTGAAAAAAAATTTATTTCGAACATTTTTAAACCCAATTTTTCAATTTTAGAACACGAATTCCAAATTTTTTAAAGATTAATTTAAAATTATGGCACTTTTTTTGTTCCAGATTAAAACTGTTTGCTAGGTAATTCGCTTTTCCTAGGAGTTTTGAGCTAAAATCAATAGATCTATAAACTCGTTTTTTCATAATCTCTACACTCATTTTCTGTTATTATCTAATTTCCAACGAAAAATCCCCAAAACCAACCGCTACCCCCTATAAAGGTCAGTATCGTAAAAAGTAAAAGGGCGTTTCTTATCACATTTCCTTTTTTATCAATCGATCGTCGAAACGAGCGCGAAGCCCTGGTGATCCTTGACCCGAATTTCTCCGAATTTTCCATTTTTTATACGGATTTTATCGCAGGATAAAAAATTCATTAACGTATCATTTTTTTTATTCTGGTTAGACTAAATAATAAAGAAAATGAACAGCGCGGGTGGTGATATTAAAAATGGCCGCCCACGCACCCAATCAAAGACTTCTGTCACCGTAAATATAAGATATTTGGAATTATTCGAAGACTACGTTCCTATTACCCCAGGAAAATCAGAGTAAATCTTTAACACACATTTGGGTAGAATTAATTGGAGAAATTAAGGGGATTAAAACCTACTTAATCCCGTAGGGCCACTAGGAAAGAAGAACGGAGTCGCCTTATCTAATCAGCCGGGCTAAATGGAATTTTGTTGGTGACTAGATATTATATCCAAATATCACGCTATTTTCTTCAAGATAAATTTTACTAGCAAAACGACGGAAAACACGCTTTATTACAAAAAATTTATTTAACTGTGAATTATCTCATACCCACTGCTCAAAATGCAATCAATCAAAAATGATTATTTTTCATCAAAAAGTTTATCGCGAACTTTTGTTTTTTTTTAAATATTTGTTTTGTTTTAATACGTCAAGTACATGAATCTCAAGGTAACAGAAATCTTCTTTGTCAAATAATGATGATCTTGCAGAAAATTTTAACATTTTATTGGTTTGGAAAATAGTTTAACCCTCTCACACACAAAACGCCATTCGGGGACACTACTTTAGCGCTTATTACGGGAAAAGTAAAAGTGCTTGCAACTTCACTGTTATTTAGTCCTTGAGATTAAGGATAGACTTAAATTCTTCATACCCCGTAGAATAGTGACATTTACAAAGTGACCTTTAACCTATGCAATTCATTTGTGAGAAAATGAGAGACGTCAGAACAAAAATTAATAATGGAGGAGATTCAGAATTAAATTTTCTAAATCCTGACTTTTTCAGAAATAACCTGCAATTTTCGGTCTCTAATCTACAGGTGTTTTTCAAAATTGCTTCGTGTGTGAGGGGGTTAAGAATGTGTACTTATCCCCATGGACGCGCCCGTGAGGGTAAGTATATGCACGAGATTTCTTCTGAAAGTTCGTGATGAACTCAATTCCTAAACCGAACTTGTTGAAAAGTTAAATCGACAGATATCTGAAGCTATATTTAACTTCAAAACGAAAGTGACGCTAAACCTAATAATATAAGCAACGCGATATGTTTTATGTAATAATAATACTTACGACGTGTTTGTATATTAATAATAATAACAATAAACAGGTTTTTTGTGAACAGTCAGAAATTTAAATTTTTGATCTTGTTTCTCAGTAAATCGTCTAGGGAAATTTCCAAAAGTGGAATTAAAATTTTTATTAAACTTCCGGAAAGCCAAAAAAAAATTTCAACTTTAACTCAAGTGGAAATTTGAAAAACGTTTTTCGACTGATTTATGCAAATCGTCCAAAAATTTTGACGTGAAACAAAATTTAAGGTTGGTAATTCATGGTTCACAAAATAACATTTTTACTGTTGAAAACACTGACTCACACGGAAAAGTTCTTTTTGCCTTTTTATGCTTTGAGAAATAAATAACTTGTTTTTGGTCAGATTTAGACTTTAGTTGACTAGCTCTCACCAATCATATATTGATGTACATTATTTTTTTGAGTTAGCAAAAATCAAAAGATTCGAATGGTATTTGAAAAATACTTCTGCCATGTCACATTAAAAAATATGCTTTTATAAATGATGTTTTTCATTGCAAGCCTCTACTACCTCCTTAAAATATATGATATATAACATGTTACATACCGTATGTTTTTATAATCAAAATATTAAAACCACGCTACAGTGAGTTTTATATAGAATTTAAACTTCATTTTAATTACAAATGATAAATTTCTGACCACTTTTTGCCTAAAAAAAAGAACTTATATCAAAGCTTACTGCAGCATTTTTTACATCCGGGTTACACTGATGAATCTTATAAATTTTATTCATTTTTTTTATAAAAAGTTAATTATTAGTAATATCGATTGATTTTTTAATTGACAATCGATTTAATATAGATCAAATAAATATGCAGCGGATATGTCAGCCGAAGTATTTTGCATATATATGGTGAAAACAAATACTTCAGCTGGGGATAAATTTGAAAATAATTAAAATGGTGGTCCAATAGATTAGAGGGATTTCTTGCTTAAATATCGATAATGAACTCTTGTGTTTTTGGAATGCGTAACACTACTAACGCCATGAAAGTTCTCAGGTCAATTTTTTTATTTTTGAAATTATCAATACATAAAATCGATGCTTTTCAACTATATTTTTACGAAAAGAGGTGAATTATAAATATTTTCAGAAAAAATAGACTTTTTGGAAGTTTCTGCCATATTGTCTTTATAGAGGGACGGACCAAAATTTAAAAGCGTGGGTTTTGGCCATATTGTCCTTATAGACGCACACCACAGTACATACAATAAAAGCTTATAACTCTATAAACCAACTTCAAATAAAGATCTCGGGAAAGAAATTTTTATTTAGTGGAATTTTTTATTGGTATGAAATTTTCGTTAAAAAAAAGTAATAATATTTAATTATACATGTAACTTTTTTTCATTTTTATTTAAAATTTTAGGCAAAAAACGCGGCCTCGAAAATTGATTTGGGCAGCTTGAAATTTACCAAGATAAAATTGATATTTTTTAATACTGTCAAATACAAATTTAGTATACAACAGAATTAAAAAAGCTTTTTCGTATCAATTTCAAAGTTAAATTACATGAAATATTTTATTATTTCAAGCAATTTGACTTTGAAGTTGATATCAAAAAAAATAAAAAGCTTTTTGAGTAAGAAAAGAATTGACGTCACTAACTAATCTGTCGCAGAATAAAAAAAATATTAGGATATTTATAGGACAGAGTTACTTTAAACGAAAAGTTAAAATTGAATGCATTTAGATTAGGGTGAGAAATGCGATTTTCAAATTGCTTTGCGCTTATTTTTTTGCTTTCAGAAGTACTAAATTAGACCCCACAAGTTCAAAAAAATATACGATTTTTTTTAAAAGGTTACTATAGGTCAAACTTTGACTTCAAAATTTTTTCGAATCAGAGTTGGGGAGAGGGGTCAAATGACACTTTTAAATTTCAAATTTTTGTCATTTTTTGGTTTATTCACTTCAGCTGGAGGAGAGGGCTATTTTCCCCAGCAATTCCAACATTCTACACCCACAACCCCCTTAAGGGGCCTCAATCGAAAATTTTGGATAAAAAAATTTTTTACTCAAATCACAACCAATAACATAATCAACTGAAAAAAAAATTTTCGTCGGACCAATATTACATCATAATTTGAACATTAAATTTTTTTTTGGGAATTTTGAGATTTTTTTTTGTTTTTTTTTTACTTTTAGGGGCATAAATCGGAAAATTTTAGATAAAAAATTTTTTACTCGAATAACAACTAATATCATGATCACCTAAAAAATTTTTTTTTCGTCGGACCAATATTACTGCATAAATTTTAACATTAAATTTTTTTTTCGGGAATTTTGAGATTTTTTACTTTTAAGGGTGTGGGTGTCGCAGATTTTGACCTTTTACTAACGAAGCATATTTGGATAAACTAGCAGAGCTGATATCCCAAAAACTTACTGCATCTTGAAGAACAACTCTTCACGGTGATTTCTAATTTAACATAATCTGATACAATCCAACCTACGCCGACACCCTACGCTTTTAAAAAGCTCCTAAAAAATCACTCAATACGTATTTTCTCCTTCAATTTTCATCATTTTTCATTATTTTTTGTGTCAAGCCCCAAAGAAGCTAACACATAATGCATTATTGTCCTTTACTCGGAATTTTGCTTTGGCGGCAAAAAACGAAACAAAAAATTTTGATTATTTATGATTAAAATTGAAAGTGCGCTAATTTGTTTTTTTGACGCTACCGAGTTAAAAATTGCACAAAATCCTTAAAAGTTTGTATTTAACATGGAAAAAAATATTTTGAAGGCATTTTTCTTTGGTTTTTGAAATTTTGTCAAAAATTCAGGCTCAAATATGAATTTGACATGGCTCCCAAGAGACCGCCGAATCAAAATTGGTCGAAAAAAAACTGCTACTTTAGGTTCATTGTCAAACAAGTCTTGTGCTTTCAGATGCAGTAGAGCCGAAACTGTATCCTTTTAAACGTGCTGGAGGAATACCTTATTGCCGAGCCCTCCCAAACTGACCATTTCAAACATTTGGGCTAAAATGAAATAGTTGCTGGATCCCAAGAGACGCCGAAGCAAAATTGCAGAAAAAACTTCTAGTTCATGTGAAAAACAAGTCCTTGTGCTTCTTATACTTGCAGTATGAGTCGAAAACTATACCTTGCTAAAACTGGTGGAGGAGATACCTTTGCCTCGAGCCTCCCCAAATTGAGCATTCAAATTTTACTTTTAGTTTTTTCGCTTTTTGTGCGCCAAAAAGCAAATTTCCAAAGAAAAGGACGCTTTGCATTATGTGTTTGAGGCTTTCTCTGGTAGCCTGGCCACAAAAGATTAATGAAAAATGGTGAAAATTGAAGGAGAAAATACCGTATTTGAGCTGTTTTTTATGACGCTTTTTAAAAGCGTAGCGTGGATTTTATTAGATTACTTGTTAAATTAGTAAACCACGTGAAGAGTTGGTCTTCAAGATGCAAAAGTTTGTTTGAGATACCTCAGCTTCTACTAGTTTATCCAAAATAGCTTGCGTAAAGGTCAAAAGCAGCGACCCACAAATCTCTTNCCTTAATTAATGATAAAAGGGAGAAAAAAAATCAACCAATCAGCGATTCCGAAAAATCCTGAATAATCCATCGTGAATCAATTTTTTTTCCCACATTAGTTAAAATTCCCGAAATCTCAGCCAAATCGGAGCAAAATTAGGGGTAGTTTACGTATCGGAGAATGTTGAACACCGTGCGCTACCAACTAAAAAAAAATATATCGCCCTTGGGTCATTCTACGACATAAAAAAATACTGGAAACATTTTTTTATAATAACGAAGATTTCCATCTAAAAAGGGGATGAGAAAGGGATGAAATGGGGATGGGAGGGGATGGAATTGGGGATAAAAAGGGATAGATTAGGGATGGCCATCCCCTCAGAATCCATCCCATCCCTTTCCATCCCATCCCCTCATCCCCATCCATCCCTATCCCTTTTACAACCCTGATTGTATTTTAGTATCTACGCGATACTTATTTTGTATTAAACTAGCTAATATTATACTTAGTGATTACGAATCCGAACTTGGTCACTTTATATATTTTTATCCAAGAAACATATTTTGTATGTTCATTAGCCCCTATTCGGATTACGTAAGTCTTTTTTTTTATTTTTTTTACTACCCTTAATTCAAACATAGCAAACACACAAACGTGGAACTTTCATGAAGTCTTTCTGTATAAAAAATAACTAAGGCGTAGTTAGCCTTGATTCTCCGTGCACCAGACATATTGAGCAATAAATAATACAATACAATAGACTAAGGGAAATAGGGTGTCCACAACGTTGACACTTCAGCGTTTGGAAACGACTGATGCGATTACGTTTTGAGATATATGATAATGATTACATATTCAGAAAAAGATCGTACAAATTGGACCATTTGTCTTGATTTGAACTCTTTGAAAAACTTGATTTTAAAACTTGTAATTAATGTCAAATTTTTGTTTGTGTAAAATATTCGCGGTAAAATATTATGTACAAATCTTGTTTCGATTCGAAATTTTTTCATTTTTGTCATAACTATCATAGATTTCCAATGCTGTAAAACCGATAACAGCCTAGCTCTATAGTGCTTAACAAAAACACTGCTCGACCGCTCGTCACGTAGTCGCATGAGTCACATTACTTCAGTAGGCGAGAATTTTCTCTTCAAAATCCTGACGCTACATTTCATCATTAAAACCTTCTAACCTCATTGGGCCGCGGCTCAATAAGCGTGGGTGGCTCAAAAGCTACAATTGACTTTTAATTACACGTTTTAAAATGGCACAATTGTAGGAATGAGACCAGAAATCTACTATTTAATTCTTTATCTGTCAATATATAGTTTCATGGGGTTTCAAAATAGGAGAAAGCCGTCATTTGTGCGTAGATCCTAAAAAAAACACTTAAATCAAGAAAAAAAGTACTAAAAAAAACTTTTTTTTGTATTCTATTTCAGAAATGAGCTAAATTTTTACCGTTTAAAAATTATAACGACATCAACGTTATCAGCAGTGAATAAGACAAAGAAAACTTGTTCAAATAAGTTCCATCTTCATATTTTCCAGATTTCTCAAAATATCTTATTTCTCATTTACAAGGTCACGTTTGAGATTTTTTTGGAAAAAAACTGCTGTAATTAAGTACTGTAATTCCACAAAAAAAACGCACAAAAAATTTTTCGTAAAAAAGTTCAGCGTTCCCTTGGTCGACGATGATCCTATTATGTATAAGGGTCGAAAAAACGTTTAAAGTCGATGAGGCGCTGCAGAGTCTCACGGGCGGCTGAGAGTTTACTCCTTCATTGATCTTCATTCAGGCAAACCACATGGATTTTTGCTGACTGGCCAATAAAATTGAAATTAAATTGAAGAATAAAATGGTCACGTGACTTTAAATCTTTTCAAGTGTTCACATTTGGTGTTATTGGAGTGAAACAATAACGGTGCAAATTTCAAGGCCATTTTATTTGACTCGTAGTATGGCTTCTTACTTCCTGATGATTTTTTTTTCGATTCATGTGCGGAATAATAGAAAATTGCGTTCAAATTCAACCGGAAGTCAATTTTCGGAGGTTCTGGAAAATAATTTTTATCCGATTGTACCGAAAGTGATTTCAAATTGAAGCTACTGCAAACCTGAACTAAAACCTGCTAATCACTTACTTTATTTTTGATATTACAATTTTTTCATTAAAATTGAAGTTCATGTATTTTAAAAAAATAATACTTAAAAAAAAACGAATATTTTCTATCTTTTAACGTGTGATTTCAACGTTGTGGCTACGCATTCTAACCAAAAGATGATAAAGGGATATATATGCCCGGCAAATTGCCGGCGGCAATGCATTTTGTGGCCTTTCCTTGTACCAGCTAGTCAAGATTTATCGACAAAGTACAGCTTCCGGTACCAAAACTAATATTTCAATGATTTAGATTGAGGAACATATTCGCAACCATCGGTTGTCTGGAGACAAAAGTATTATTTTTTATTTTCACGGGAAATAAGCCTCTAGCGCCATGGCGCGCCATCTTGTGGTTACTCAAGTACATTCGATAACTTTGAAAAATAATTTTTTTATACAAGAAACTGTTCCCTTTCGAGTCAGCCTATTTGTTTTTTATTACCGACTCGAGGGTTTAAACGTCTCTTTTTTCACAATCGAATTCATTTTTTTTAACTCAAAACCAAAAAAGGAAGGAAATTAAATCAGTACTCATTTTTTCCCACTCGCGCCTCAATACCACCATCGCAAGTCGCTAGCTTTCAAAATATTATCGAGTCAAAAAATAATGAGTGCACAGTTGTTCGCATCCGCAAATTTCTTATTTAAAATCATTTAAAATCATCGGTAGACTGGTTCAAAAACTAAAATTATGTCAAATTTATTTACAAATTTTAAAAATATGAACTCAAGCATCGAAAATTTCAATTCGAAATAGAGATTAATGTCTTCGGTTATCCTTGAAAAACAATTAACCATAAGTGACAGCTTCAAAATTACGAGATTTTAGCTCGAGACAGAGGTGAAATAGATTTTAAGAGGTCGATTTTTATTCCAGGCTTTCATTCCATGCTTTCATTCCATGCTTTTATTCCATGCTTCTGTCGTCACGGGGTCCAATTTGTAATTACACTTTTCAAGATTATTTCTTATTGATTAAATTACTATTTTTGTGGAAAATTAACCTTTATAAAAGTTTGGATATTCGTTATTTAACTTCGTTATTTAACTTATTTAACTTCAAAAATACTTGTTTCAGGCACCAGACTAGCTAATCATTTTAATTTCCATGGTGAGGAGCGGTTTTTTTTATTTTTGTCCTCCGAAACCATTTTTTGCCAACTCTGCCGTAAATGATGTTTTTTATTTAAAACTGCTTGTAAGACGTAAAGGCAGAAACTTCATTTTCGAAATATAAGCAGTTCAAACTTTTCAGAATATCCTTAATCTAACGGAAATTATTTTTGTGATTTTTAGTCTAATTGACAAAAATTGCGCAAATCTGAAATTCGGAAAATAAAGGTTATTATTTTGGTAGAATTCAGGAAATATTAATTATATAAAGGATGCGCAGCGGTCAAAGTTATGACTGTTGAATAGAAAAAAATAACGTTTGGAAACGTTGCAAGATATATTCAGCTTACGGGTGTTTCCCCTATGTATTTTTGTGTCAAAATGACCCAAGTTTTTTCGAAAATTTTCGCACATTTTATTTTTATCAAATTTTGTGTGAGTACGGGGTTTTGTATGAATTGTTTTTGTCCGGGATAGCCCTCGGAACGAAGAGAAAATCTCATAATGATTTTAGTTTAGTCTGTAGGGTTCGCGCTGCGCACCCTAATAATATCTTGTAAAGATGTATGATCAAAAATGTTGAAATTCACCTCCGCATTTCCGCTCCCCGTAAAAGTCAAAATTGTTATAGATTGAGATAATCCTTAATTATAAATCCTATCCTGAGCAGTTGAGCAGCACTGTCTACATACTGAAGGTCCTCGATGATACTCCGGTCGACACTGGTTAAACAAAAACGTTTCTTTAGGATCTGATTGATTTGCAGCATTTTGACCTTTCAAATTGATACATGATTCCGGATTAATGCATCCAGCCTGAACCTGAATACAAACTTTTATTTATTCGAACGATTTGTCATAAGAACGATTATTCGAACAATTTGGCACAATCTTAAATTTATTTAATATATCAATTACGGGCCTCTGGACATTTTTTTGCCACTTTTTTAGCCAAAATTTTTATATATTTCGACTTTTGAAAACGATTCATCCGATTTAGTTCTGAGATAGCTCAAACTGAGCATAAATATCAAGTGAATGATCAAGTAAAATTGATCCGATTTGAATCATATTTTTTTGAGATTACTCAAATTGTTCAATTGTCAGTTTTTATTAAAAAATTGGAAATAATGATCTGATTCGGACCAATTTATAAATTTATTTTTCTCTAAATATTTGTGCTCAGTTTGAGCGATCTGAGTACTCAATCGAATTAGTCGTTTTCAAAAGCCGACTTATCGTAAAATGTTGGCTAAAAAGTGGCAAAAAATAACCAGGAGACCCCGTAATTGATATAACAGATATTGCTTTGCTAAAAAGGGCATTCAAAGCGAGCAATTAATTTTATCTCTCTATTAAATGCTCTAAATGTTGTACTTAATCCCGCTGCAGAAAAAAATAAGTTTGTATGGGCATTTAAAGGGGTTGTGGGTGTAAAGAATGCATGAGTGGAACAAAATAGTTTATATATTTTCTAGAACCCGTCAATAACAATAATTTTTCTTATACGCGGGTAGTATGAATGAGATGTATGCAGTGCATACTATGCACGGGCTTAAAAATCATCTCCGAAGTTTAACTTGGATAAATCAAATAGAAAAAATAAAATCCAAATAAATTCACGGTGTTGAAAATTCCAGGCCTGCATCGGGAAAATAACAGTTTTTTCTTGAAGATTTCTGAATAATTTTTAATTCGTAATTTGTAAATTTAAAAAAACACACAAATATACAATTTTTTCATTAAATTTTACTTTTTTTGCGTATTTAATGAAAGGATGAAAATTTTCAATTTTCCGGTTTTGTATGGTTGCCAACCATTGGTTGGCAGTATTTTGAAAAACCAAGGCACTTGAAATCAACAGTCGATGTTTTGACGCTTCTAATGGTATTATTTTAAAGTTAATATATGACTGGGAATCACTTTTGACAACACTTTTTATGCCGACGAGTACCTGCTTAAAAGGTCACTTGTTTTTTATAAAGATAAAATTACCTTTATCATCTGCCCGTTTTGTTTTTCCACTCTGATGCTACAAGAGGCTCGATGACTCGCGCAAATTTCAAAATCAGTATCAGAGCACAATTGGTAACTCGCGGCATTACACTTCCAACACTGTAAGTTTGATCTAGATTGAATCGGAAAATCTTCCTTGACCTTATTTCTTTTCACCAAAGACTCTACGATTTCCGTCAAAGGCGCGATAGGCAAATCAAAATTCACGTTGAAAATGTCCTCAATCAAATTGTCCTTATTTTGATCGTGACGTTGAAATAAGGTCACGTTTAGTGATCGAGCGACAGTGGGGAAAAAATCATATTCGTAGTTTTCGTCTCCATAAATGTTTTCAGGCTTTTCATAGTCAATATCTTTTCATAGGATTCATTTTATGTTTTAATAATTCAAATTTAATTTTAACGAGCTTGAAACATTCCAAAAGGCAATTTGCATTTGAAGAAAAAGTTTCAGGAGTCTTATTCCTCAGATTCAGGGTTGACAAAAAATATCGCTAAATTGCTGTTATGCAGAAATTAGTTTTTAAAACCGAAGATAAAGTTACAAATATTTTAATTGATTTTTAAGAAGAGATATTTTTTGGATAAACATAAATTTTCTTATTCAAAGTAAATTTAATTAGTAAAAAAATTTTCTATTTTTTCCAGGTTATATTTTCCTAAACCTTATTAGTTCAAAAGATACAGTGAGGTTAAGGGTGTGGGTGTCGCAGATTTTTACCTTTTACGAAGCTATTTTTGGGATAAAACTAGCAGAGCCTGATATCCAAAACTTATGTATCTTGAAGAACAACTCTTCACGGTGATTTCTAATTTAACAATAATCTGATACAATCCCACCTACGCCGACACCTACGCTTTAAAAAGCTCCCTAAAAAAATCACTCAATACGTATTTTCTTCCTTCAATTTTCATCATTTATCATTATTTGTTTGTGTCAGGCTCCAAATAAGCCTAACACCATTATGCATTATTGTCGTTTACTCGGAATTTTGCTTTTTGGCGGCCAAAAAAGCTAAAAAATGAAAACAAAAATTATTGATTTATTTATGATTAAAATTGAAAGTGCGCTAATTTGTTTTCTTTCGACGCTACCGAGTTAAAAATTGCACCAAAATCCTTAAAAGTGTTTGTATTTACGGGAAAAATTATTTTGAAGCATTTTCTCTGGTTTCTAAATTTTGTCAAAAATTTAGGCTCAAAATGAAAAATTGACATGGCACCCAAGAGACGCCGAATCAAACTTTCAAATAAAAACTCTCTAGTTCATGTCAAACAAGTCTGTGCTTTCAGATGCAGTATGAGCCGAAACTGTATCTTTTAAACTGGTGAAGGAGATACCTTTTGCCTGAGCCTCCCAAATTGATCATTTCAAAATTTTACTTTTAGTTTTTTCACGTTTTTGTTCGCCAAAAGCAAAATTCCAAGGAGACGACGCTTTTGCATTATGTTGAGGCTTCTCTAGAGCCTGGCACAAAAAGATAATGAAAAATGGTGAAAATTGAAGGAGAAAATACGTATTGAGTGTTTTTAGGAGGCTTTTTAAAGCGTAGGTGGGATTGTATCAGATTACTGTTAAATTAGAAATCACCGTGAAGAGTTGTTCTTCAAGATGCAAAAGTTTTTGAGATATCAGCTTTGCTAGTTTATCCAAAAATAGTTCGTAAAAGGTCAAAATCAGCGACACCCACACCCTTAAGGACAATATAATTTTAAAAAAATAGAAAATAGAAATTTTTAAATCATTTTTTTTTATATTTTTGGAAGCAAACCAGTAACGAAAATGAGAATGCAGCTAAAATTAGCTTTCTATCACTTTTGAGTCTCGAGATACAGCCTCCGTCGGATACCCCTTAAGGAGGTATACCACTCTGATTTAATAAAGGCCTAAGAGGCATTAAAAATGCCCCAAATTAATACGGGTGATAATTAAGTGTACTAAGAACCAAATCATCAAAAAATTTTTCGAAATTTTCGCATTTTTTCGATTTTTTTCTAAGTATTTTTTAAAAGATGAAGTTAAAAAATAACGTTTGCTCGAATTTGACCACTAAAACTTCAAAGTATCGACTTGACGTAAGCCAACTTTCTCATCAGTGTTTCACTGGCTTTCTTTTGAGCCTACTTTCAAAAAATCGAAGCACTTTTCTTTCGGAAATTTTTTCGAAAATGACCAAAAAAATCATATTTCGAGTTTAAGCTGGTAATTACAAAAATTTGAGCCATTTTGCAAATATATCTTCGGAGGAGTAAGATTTTGAAGTCTGAAATTGTGAAAAATCGTCGGTTATTTGGCGTTCTAGAATTGTCCAGTCGCCGGATCCATAAAAGCTCGTTACGTCATCTGTGAAAATTTGAGCTCAATTAAATATACCGTCTCGGAGATTTTGCAGTTTTGAAAATGTCACCTTGTTACAATACTGTACCTATTGATGTGATGGTCAAAAATAATTTGTGATGTATTTTTTCGCAAGATTAAGGATAGATCTACAAATGAGAATTTTCGATTTTTCTCATAAGCTCTTAGTTTTCAGTATATTTACCCGATAAAATGTCAAATCAGAGTCGTATACCCCTTTAACCCGTGTGAGCACAGATCCTATATATATAGGCTCGAGCATACTTAAATTCATCTAAAAACGGCAAAAAAAGCACTGTAGAATTGTCTCGTCCATATACATCATAAAAATTTTTGCGGCAATTCCAATAAAATAGTTTATTTTTTTAGCAAATTTAGTTTAAATATTACGGGGGGTTGATTTTTTGAGATTTTTTTCTAAACTTTTACTTCTAAAAAAACAAATGCGACATATCAAGTCAATCAAAATTTGAAAATAGCCAGTTTTTAGGAAAGTGTTTTGTGCATGGTTCACACTCAAAACATAGATTAATTGGTTAACAGGAACAGATATTTTTTTTCAGAAGTGATATTTCAAAATTTTTAATTTTAAGTATTTCACGAAAAAATTGTAATTATTAAAAAATTAATTTAAGCAAATGAAAATTGTCCACAGAGTCACTTGATTAGTATATCGACCCAGAAATAATATCAGAAGTGTATTAATCTGCTTTTATAGGGAAATATCACCATTTTTCATGAAAAATTGTGATTTTTTCATCAAAATTTTAGACCTATTTAAAAATAATTTTTGATTGATCATATATAGATCAAATCGGAAAAACGATGACGTAGGTCAGATCCTTGTGCATCGATTCCGATAGCAAAGTAATTTGTGAACACCACTGTGAGCTTGCATCACGTGATATTCTACACCTTGCTCTTATCAGTAAATAGAATATCAAATGTCGGATGCAAAAATATATTGTTTGAACTTCCTTATGCAAAAGAAATTTAAACTCCAACTACCTTGAGCTTTCTGTAATCAGCATTGAAAAAATGCCTTTATATAGGCTCTGGTGCCTTGGCGGAACTTTTTTTTCTGTGCTCACAGGGGTTAAGGGGATACTCAACGGTTTTTGAGATTTTAGATCGGGGCTCAGAAGAAAACGAAACAAGTAATAAAAATTCTGAAAAACCCTTAACCCTTAAATGAAGATCTAACCTTCTGCTCCCGACCAAAAGTAAAAAACAGATTTATTAAGCACCACAGTACCAAGTGGGAGTAGAGTTCTAGAACACTGATTTTGACTTCAATGACTATTACCTCAGAAACGGCTCAATGGAAATTGATAAAATTTTGTAAGAATAACGCTTTCTGCTACGTCGACAGTTATCGTGAATATTTTTGCAAAAGTTTCTATCGGACTTGTTCTAGAATTATGAAAAACCGTAATTTTATGATATTTTAAAATTTGTGGCTCAATTTTCTCAAAAACGACTCGGTACATTTTTTTTTAATTTGGTATTATTTGGAGATACATGTCTTCATCGTATTAATTTCATCGTATTAAGCTGAAAAAACCATCAAATGAAAGCTGATGGTCTACTGAAGAAAAAATCTGCTTACGTCAGGTTGAAATTTTGATCCCTCATATTCTAGAATCAAGAAAACGTGAAAATTTCAAACTGAAACGGAATTTTCTCAAAAACGACTTGGTACATTTTTCTTTAAATTTGATATAATTCGTATAAACATGTCTTCTCAATTTAAGTGAATAACTTTTTTTAAATCATTGCTCCTATTAATAGAAAATTGTATTTTAGTTCAACCGGAAGTCAATTTTTGGAGTTTCTAGAAAATTATTTTCATGCGATTGTACCGAAAGTACTCTCAAATTAAAGCTACTGCTTAAC
This sequence comes from Oikopleura vanhoeffeni, assembly GCA_004367855.1. Lineage (NCBI taxonomy): Eukaryota > Metazoa > Chordata > Appendicularia > Copelata > Oikopleuridae > Oikopleura > Oikopleura vanhoeffeni. Next base: position 36,087 of record SCLH01001076.1, on the reverse strand, counting down.
TGAAGTAAAAAGTGCTCCTCACTTTTACTTATTATCATATTTTTTCAGTAAAATTGAGGTTTATGTATTAAAAACCGTTGAGTACCTCGGGAGACCTTCTTAAAGCCTCCGTCGGATACCTCTTAAAAGCATTTTTTATGTTATTAAGGTAAATGAACCGGGAAAATGAACAGACAAAATTGTTTGAAATAGAGATGCAGCTTAAAACAAATATATTCGACTGATATTTGCAACGTAAATATCAAGAGAACTCTTCGACAAAGAGTCTTTGTAAATGTCAGATTACCACAATATTTATAGTGATCGAAAACAATGACCGCAGATTCAAAATTCTCTTTGGTGTATTTTCAGACTAACACTTTTCACTCGAGAAAAATATAATGAGGGTCTAAAAATTAACCATCATTACCAAACTTTATTTTTGCACGAATTACTAAATTTTTCATTCTAGTAAAAAGAAGTTGAACATTTTGTTTTTTTTCACAAAATTTTCAAAAATGTAATTACGCAAAATATTGTAAACTGATTTCGCGCGTGAAATAAATCAACTTTCGAATTTTGTGCACTCTTTTCTCATACCTGATAATGGCTGTTTAGCCGAAACGTCGAATAAAAACTATCTATGATAGAAAAAAATATAATAATTTTTTTTTTAACCATTTTAGCTTGGAATGCGAAAACGAAATGTCAGTCATAGTTGAAAATAAACAAGTTGTCATATATATACAAATATCACAAGAAAATAAAGTACAAACTGTACAGGGAAGCTCATCAATCGCCCCAATCAGCGCCAAAATTGCGTGAGCGTTTGAGGTGTTTTAAGAGGGTGTTCATGTCTGATTTGCAATTTTGCAGAGCTAGTTCAAGACAATCTGAAGCTTTAGCAACAATTCCAAAAATGCTGATTTGTCGACCTGGCCTCAATCATGTGAAATCGAAGGTCGAACTCAGATTTTGATGAGTACACCAATCGTCACGGTAGGCTTCCGGCCGTCCGCGTCCAAATATATACTCTATAGACCGATGTGGTAAGGCTTGCGGAGTGGTAGAGTTAGTAGTGTGGTAGAGCTACCGCTGCGATAGGGCTGGTCTTGTAAATAAATAATAGTTCAGTACTTTTCGATACTGTATTTTAAAATAATGTATAAGGATCACATGTAATATATTTGAGATGTTATATGAATGTTAATTAATTTGAATGTTATATCCTTTCCCAACGGAACTTCATCTCAAAAACGTTTACTATCTCTATAGCGCTTGTTCGAATCCCACTGATGTTGTATAAGTGATTGTCTAAGTGATTGCTTGAGTGATTACACACCAATCAATTTAGTAGTCCCAATATCAAGCATCATTGCCTGTAATTATACTCGGGACCATCAGTAAGACAACATTAGTTGAATTCGAACACGCGCTATAGAGATAGTAAACTTTTTTGAGATGGAGTTCCGTTGGGAAAAGGATATTGAATGTTAAAGTAAGATTTGTTGGTAACGGTATTTTCACTTTGATGGCTAAATTTTTTTAGCGGTCAAATAAACCGACGATTATTAGTCAGTTTTCACGATTTTCAGCTTTAAAATCTTTCTCATCCGAGGTTCAATTTTGATAAAGGTCCAAATTGTTTCAAAGTACACCTTTGGACATGCCTAAGATCTGTTGGAGCCTTATTTCAAATTTCGGTGTAGACTTGAAAATATGATTTATCGAAAGAAAATGTACCTCGTTTTTTCGACAATAGGCTCAAACAAAAGCCAGAGCAACACTGAACATAAAGTTCGCTTACGTCAAGCCGATATTTTGAAGTTTCAGTAAAATTCGAACAAACAATAATTTTTACTTTAAAAAGATTTAAAAGACTTTCTGAAAAAAATACTAAGAAAAAAAAACGAAAATTTCGAAAACATTATATTGATGATTTGATCGGGATTACATTTTGTAAGTATCCCGGAGCTATCTGATGCACTCTGACTGTCAGTAAAGTCTAAATAACGGGGTAGATAAAACATAATAACATATAAATAACATCAGACATGAGCACCCTTTAAACAAAGTACTTCGAATGCGTCATGATTCATGAATGACATCATATTTTCAGAATAAATTTTCCAAATATTTTTTTAAAAAATTCGGCGACATTGTGCCCCTGTATCTATTTTTTCAGTTTGCAACATCTTCCGAATCTCTTTCGTAGACTCGTCAAATTATTCATAAATGCACCCTACTTCATTATGCATAGGAAAAAAATCTTGTAACATCGTTGAAGACCGATTTTCTGGTTTCTCAATTTCTTCAATTCCGTTGTCAATTTCAACTTCAATTGTTTCTATTCAAGGGTGGTAAATGCGAATGACTATTTCTCTGGATTTGTTCAAAATATTGTTTTTGGCTATGTAACATAGCCTATGTTGCCGTATATCTCTTTATTTCCCTCTTCCAAAGATTTGGTCCCTCAAAAACACGGGGGTGAGAAAACGACGCGTCATTTGAAAACGAGTCATCCAATTCAGTTTTTAGATAGCTCAAACGGAGAACAATTATCTAATTAATATAAACATTAACGATTGTTTTTAATAGGAGCAATGTTTTTATTTATTTTTCTTAGATTACTGAAATTGTTTAATTATTAGTTTTTGTTAAAATAGAAACAAAGGTCTGAGAAAACATAGAAACAATGTTCTAATTCGGACCAATTTTTATTTTTTATTATTCACTAGATATTTGTGCACAGTTTGAGCTATCTAAGAACCTAATCGGCTGAGTCGTTTTTGAAAACCCCGTTGTTTTCTCGCCCCCGTGTTTTTGAGGGACCAAATCTTTGGGAGAGGGCAATAAAGGGATATCCTGTTCAAACTGAGTTAACACAAAAACCGTGAGAATGTACTAACCTGGAAAATAAACGTACTTCATTGGCTGATAGACGGCCTCCACACTCACTCATCGCTTAAAATATCTATTCTACACCATGGTGCACCACATAATGTCAATTTGATATCACTCTCTTCGGATTTAGTATCAATTCATTTTGAACCGGATATTCAAATGAAGTGCCCGTCTTGGGAGATTGCTAAAATGGCCATATTCAAAAAAAATGCTCACTGACAGATAGCTGTAATTATCAAGTTATAAATTCGAACAAAAAATTTCAACTTTGATTCTGACACCTGTCCGCTATTTTTTTGTCAATTTTTGTTTATTTTTGGGTTCAAAATTTTCATGCGTAACTTTTTAGTTTTGTAAATTAAAAATATGTACTAAAATTAAATCGCATTTCCCACTCTATTCTATTTCTTCACCAATTTCATCAAAAAAGGACGCAAATTCGGCCGCTAGACTGGCATCCACAAATCTTCGAGCTTTTATTTCTGGCTCTCTGACATAAGAATAATTACTTGAGATATAATTTGGGTAAAGACTTCCAGTTGCTTCCAAATTTCCAGGGATTTCAAAGTTTACTCCTTCACTATTATAACTCTTCAGGTTGAAGATTTCGGCCATTGGGTCACATGTATCAAATGTCGCTAAAATCATTATATAAATTTTGGGGCCGTGATTTCTTTGGCTTGCGATTACAATCACGGGCTTCAAAATAATTTTATTGGAATCAATTTCATGTGAGAGATATGACGATTACGGGATAAATGATGGAGTTTCATGAGGTCGACGATCGTAAAAAAAAATATTCGAATCTATTAGATCTAAAGTCAATTTAGTGATTTCAACAATTATGGCTTATTGAGAAGCCTTGAGACAAAAAACGGGGGCGGCGAAAATGAGACCGCTTTTGGTTCACGTCGCCATGGGTCGACAATAAATTGTTGATCTTTTATTATTCTCTACACCTCGAGATTTGTTTACACAACCTTAAGCATAACTCTAATTTAGCATACGCGTCAAAAATTTGAACATCGTTCTACAGTTTTTTATTTGTGGAGATTAGCTTAGGGGCTCAGGATACAAATATAACCTAAGTTGGGTTTTATCTAATTCACTGCGTACCCTCCAATTGCGCATCAAAGATAAATGATCTTATAAATGGTAAAACAGATAATTGCCTCTATCACACTTTTTAAATATCTCCGGACCTACTACTCTGAAAACACACTACGTTGC
>SCLH01001075.1:130581-148485 GCA_004367855.1 Oikopleura vanhoeffeni | reverse complement strand
TTCGTATAGAGACTGCAGATAAAATAAACTTATATCAAAAGAATCCTCAAATACTTTCCTAAAAACTTGCTTCCTCAGAATTTCGATATTATGTATCGTTTTCACACAATTAATTTTTCAAGAAATTTTGACGAAAATCATAAAAAAAAGTAGGAAACAATAACTTTCGAACGGCTCATCGTATAAAATTTTCAACAATATTTTTGGAAATAAAATTGCAAACTCTATGAAATATTTGAATTGTAGGTCTGTGACGATGTTATTTCTGCGCCGTTTTGGCTCCCGAAAATTTTTTTGCCTTTAGATAGTCAAAGGGTGTGAGGGGGTTAAAAAACTTTTTTGTTAAAAAATGCTGTTTTTGTTAAAAAACCCCCTGCCTATAATATGATATAACCGACGTTTTATTATTAACCTTTATTTTTCTTTTTTTAAAATACAATTCAGTAAATCGTGCAAATCACCGCCAGTAACACACAAAAGTGTGATAATCATATTATTTGAAACGTTTATTTATATGATTAACTACGTCATTATACGGATTAAATGATTGTCGTTTATCTTTGCAAAAAAATTGAATGTTTTTATAAAATTTCTCTCGGAAAATCACCCTATGTTTTATCTTTTACAGAAAAATAAATTACATATTTTGTATGTTTTCATGTATATGATATACAGTATATCATTTATATTTTGAAGAGTGATATCTAGAGAATAATTTTGAAATGTTGTGACTCACAACTTATACTATCAACTCATGGCGCAGCGACGTTCGTTGCGCACTATTAGTCATCGTTTCCTATCATTTTGTAAAGGAAACCAAATCACAGTCAATGAGAAACGCGTATTCTTCCACATTTCTAGCGGTCCCCCCAAGTTGATTGTTAAACTTGTAAGTCAAATAAATTTTTTGACATCAGTCCAGTTAAGTCAGTTTTTGGAGTTTTGAAATTAACCAGAAGTTGAAAAATATGTTTCCTAGTGTAATCGAAGGCGTAGAACACGCATCCATTGTTCGATTTGAAATATCAGGTCGGGATCAGAAATTTTGTGGAAAAATCAGCAAAATTTGTTGAAAAAAAATTATATTTCTAGATCAAATGCCAGTGTGGGAATAGAACATTTTGTTAGTTCTCGATTTACAGTGATGCTAATTGATCAGCGTGAAAGTATGCTGTAATTGAAAATAGTTTTTATTTTTAAACACATAATGAACTCAAATTTTCTTGACCTAATTTGAGTACTTTTTGGGGAAAATGGAACTTTTTTCTCAAGGTTATAAATCGATCATACGGTCACGTGATTATTTTTGGTCTATGCTGCAATTGAAAAGATGCTTAAAATTGTTAAAGGATTCAGATATTATCGATGAGATTTGAGTACTGTTTGCAATAATAGTACTGAGATACGGTATTTCCAAAAAGAACTAAAAATACTTCAAACTAATTTCAGCAGAAACTTCAAAAGTTTTTAATTCTTTTTTCTCATCACAGCATAGTCCAAATATAATCACGTGATCGTATAATCAAGGAATAAGATTTATAATATGACATAAATCAAACCTTATTTCCTAGAAAATAAGACCACGATTAATTACGAGACTTTATGTGCGGACCCTGTCTATAATGCGGAGCCTCATAAAGATCGTACCAAGTAGAAAACGGCTCTCCAATAATAAATTTTTCGCTAGTCGTTGAATTTGTATCATTATCTTCAATAACCAGTGTACATGGATCCTGAGCGGTTGCGTTCCATGGCACATTTCCATTCCGTGCCTCGCAACACGCATAAACTAATGTTTCGTTGAATTGAGTCAGAAATAGGGTGGACAAGGATTTTTCAGATTGCAAAAAGTCAACTTTGTGTAAAGGCGATTTTATTCAAAACTTGATTTAATACTTATTAAGGGGGTAGCAGTGATGTGGCAGAGATACATTTTTCGGAGTGATTTAGAAAGAAAATAATGTGAAATTTTTTTTTATTATTATCTTCAATAAAAGTGTTCATTTCTGAAACGTTATATGTTTAATTCTCAACATACTAAGTACTGAAAAAATATCAAAAACCACTTTTCACATAACTCCATTTCCAACTTGTCCGATGTGAGATTTTTTTTGAAGGCATATTAATAAACTTCAGGCATTCCGGGTGTTATGCGCTAATTAGGGGAGAATTTATCCATATGAAAAATTCGTCGATATAAAGTTTTTTTTTCCATGAAAAAAGAGAAAAACAGCTTTTTAGGAAAAAAATTGACTTCAATGTGCGTTTAAATATGAAAAAAATCCTGACTTTGAAAAGTAAAGTACGCCTAAACACCCGAAATTTAATTGAATTTTGATAATAATAATTTTTTATAATTACGTGCCAAATGGCACAAACCGGTGTCACAAGCAAGTGTGTATTTAGGAAAAGATTGAGTTCGAACTTTTAATTTTTGAATTCGTAAAATTTTCAAAAAAATTCCAAAGCATTAAGAAAATTTTACGCATTTTTCGTCCAGAAATTTTGATTAGTTTTTCGAATTGTGAATAAAAACGAAAAAATAGCCACTTTAACTTTTTCATGTTGTCTACAGCCTGAGTTTTTAATTGGGGCCATTTTAGCCTTTGTGTTTGGGCCATTTTTTCACCAGTCAACCGCTGTCTACCGACCAGAAAAATCAGCGTACATATTTCTGACCGCTGTTGGAAAAATCACAAATGTTATTTGTCATTTTTTGTCGACTTTATAGAAATATTATAAAATTTCCCGCAAATCAGGTCCAAAAATTTTATATTAGTGGTTTTTTGAAATCTGTAAAAAAAATCAGGCCGAATCAGTTGTGAAATTCTGATATCTATTTGGTCCGTATTCAACCGATGGAAGGGTCAACGAATATCGTCTGAACTACTGCTGAAATTTACAACACTTGCTTGTGACACCGGTTTGTGCCATTGGCAAACAATTAATAATTTATTATTGCAAAAAATTTCAATTAAAATTCGGTGTTATAGGCGTCATTCTTTTAAAAGTCAGGACATTTTTATATTTAAACGCAATGGAAGGTCATTTTTATTCCTAAAAGCTTTTTTCGCCATTTTTCAAGAGAAAAAAACTTCTCATATAAGGAAATTTTTTTATTGGATAATATTCACCCTAATTAGCGGATAACACCCGAAAATGGTCTGAAGTTTAAAATATGGTTTGAAAAAAAACATTCGTACATTGGGTTAGTTGGGAATGGAGTTTCAATGAAAGTTGTTTTAATATTTAACAGAGTAGTTAGTTATGTTAAGAAAATAGATATAAAAGTTTGCAAGAATGGACACTTTTATTGAAGATAAAAATAAAAAATTAATTTTCGCATTTTTCTTTTCATATATTACACTCAGAAAAAATGTACCAACTCTGCCACATCGCTGCTACCCCCTAATGGGAAAAGTCAAAGACGTTTAACTCAAAGTTATTATTAACAGCAGCTATAATTCGAATTTTGATAAAAAAAAATATTTTTCGTCATTATGATAAGGCCTCGTGCATTTGACAGATTTGCATTTTCCATTTTTTTTCTTTGATGGAAAGTGTTTGCCACTTCAAAATTTTCACAATAAAAACGTTTTCTAACACAAGTGGTCACTTTTCAGCTTATCTGTAAAGACTGAATTTTTTTCAAAATGATATTTTTCTTTAATAATCGTCTTTTGAAAAACACTCAAAAAACGCGCGTTTGCTTCATGGGTCTTAATAACAGTATTATATTTTTATTAATTTTTTACTTAAAAGCCTTAAAAATACGCTTTCGGACCACCCGGATTTCGATTAATATATATTATACTACGATTTCTACGTCAAAATCGAAAATTTAAATTGTGAAAAAGACGGAAAAAACCGAAATTTTACCACATCGAAAAAAAATATTTTTCGCATGAGTTAATAAATGAAATGATAAACGTGGATGGATGCTTATCATTCGCAAGTATTGATTGATAAAATTTTTATTAACTTCCGGAAATCGAGGGACCTGGAGAATTCTGCGATCCGTAATTTCGATAAAAAAAGTAGGACCTCCAAGTCAGTATAACAAAGCAAAAACAAAACGAAGACCATATCTGAATAAAAACGAGAGCCATTCAAATATTTTCAGCTCAGGATTCCAGAAAACTTAGTTTGAAAAATTTTGAACAAGAAATGGGGAAAATTTTCAATATATTTCCAAAAAGATTCGACCGAAAATCCCAAAAAAATGTTACGCGAAAAGTTAAAGTGGTCATTTTGAAGATTTTTTTCGTTGATTTAAAACAACTACTGTAAAAAATATTTGAAGAAAAAATAAGGCATTTTTTCATAATCTTCGGAAGTGTTTTCAGAAATTTCTCATAATTTGTCGAATTCGAAAAGTTCAATTCGAACTCAAAATTTTCTTAAAAAGCAGGAATTCGAAAATTCTGTAGTTACATCAAATTCCTGGATATAATCATGCACCTTGAGGTATATCTGGAACAGAAATAACAATCCAGTAAAAGTCTCTTCATCAAGAGCCCATATCGGTATCTGTCAAAATGCACCGAGGCCCTTAAGTATTTTTCTTATTAGAACAATTTTGTTATTTTTGTGCGTAGGTGCTTTATAATAGATAAAAGTCTACATAACCCGGCTGTATATGCATGAAAATTCATCATATCATTTTTGACAAAAAATGATGTTAGTAACATATCTGAGAATACAAAAATTCTTGTATAGATAGAGTAACTACAAGGTACAATTTTAAAAAAATATTCCAGAAGTTTATTTTTATTTTTCGGAAAATCCTTGGCTACCCTAGTCAGAAATTCAATCGATCGGGTCACATTTTCTGGTGGAATTTGAGATGCAGTATTGAACAAGAAATCAATGGGTATTTCGATTTTGTAAATGAAGCAAACGATAAAGGCTATTAGTGGGCCAAGAAGACCAGAAAAGGCATAGGAAAAATATTGAATTTTGAGCTGAACAGCCATTTTCATAGTATAGTCCTGAGAAAGTTTTCAAATAAACCAAATTATACCATGGTCAATGACCATTGGTCATCGCATTAACTAAATGCGACTTTTTCAGACACTTCTTAAAAACAGCTTTAATCGGAAAAATCGGAAAACTTATTCCCCCGGGGGAATCCCCCCTTTCACACTATCCAGAATATCCCGGCCCTGAATAAATAATTCTAGAATATCGGATTTGCTTGCAAAAATAATTTATTGATTTACAATTATAGACATAGGATAGTCTCAAATTACGGAGAATTATAATCACAGGAAAAAGTTACACTAAATGAAAGTATTTTAATATTATAATTGTTAAGATTTTTGCTCCTTTTTCAATATTTCAATTTTTAGCCTAATCAATGTAATTATAGCGCGCAGTATAACTGCATAAAATAGTGATTGCAAGAAATCTGACAGAAATAATTATAATTGTGTTCGTTGAATATCCTCCATTCACACTTTTGTAAATATCCCGGCCCTCCTACTTAAAAACAAACTACGGTTCCTAATCAGGGCCGGGATATTTACAAAAGTGTGAATAAAGGATATTTAGCTTAGAGATTCACGAAGATTATCTGAAAAAGAGAAAAAAAATTGCATGCAGCGTTCGTGAAAAATAGTCCGTTTTCTAAAGAATTTTCCATTTTGCCTATATTTAACTATAGCAAGAAATTTTCAAAGATAATTTTCGGCGAATTAAGATACATTTATATAACATTTTTCGATGAGATTGTAGAGAATTTTTTTCTGATCAATAATATCGGCATTATGTGATTTTTGGATAAGTAAATATCTCGAGATAGCTCAATGGAGAGTAAAAACAGCAATTAGGTTTTATGCATTTAAAGGTTGATGTGATAATATTATTCAAAAATGAATCAATTTTTGACTTCTCAAGGTTACGGACTACAATATACAATTAAAAAAATAAAGGTTTACTCAAGTCTCACAAAAGATATTTGAGTTTTAAAAAGGGCTTATTTTTCTCCAGCACATTGCTGGAAGCACCCACGATCCCCTTAAGTTAACCGGAAATAGATTTTTGGAATAAAGTCATCCGATAATTTAATAGCGTTGATCTATTAAATTGAGCGACAATTAGATTCCGATTATATGATGAAATTTATACTGAAAGTCGCATCAAAATAAAAAATAAATTTGATAAATTAAAAGTAAACTGATATTTGAAATCTTCCTGTACAATCATACTTATTATGAATACTGTCGATAGCTGCAAAATTGCCTGGTCCAACATATTTTCAAGTTCGTCTCCATCTGCATTATTTCCAAAGTCATAATTTAAATCACGCAATGGAATCTCTGTTCTATTCCCATCAATTTGCAAAACACTCTGCCAGTCTGTATTAAACCATCGATAATGTCGAAGGACATAAAACGCAAGAAAAGTCCCGAGCATTTTAACTACTGCTACAATCATTTGAAATCCGTATATTTCAGTTACGCCACCAACTTTTAAAGCGTATTTTTTCTTGTCGGATTTTTCTGATTTATCACTAGTTTTAATGAAGAATGAAAACCGTTTGGCCCAAGCCCATGATAGCTGAGAGAAATTTATCCAGTGAGTTGCAGAGCTGAACAAGGATTGAAAATTATATATAAAAGTTGCAATATTTCAAAATTAACGACCAAAAAAGAAAATCGAATTACGTTTCAGTTTAATTTAGTTGTGAGACTTTCATACATATACATACTTTCATGTATATGAATTATATATGAATTTCGAAAAAACTATTTTCTGACCAAAACTTTATTTTTATAATAAATGATTCATTTTGACGAAAAAATTATTTTGACGAAAAAATGTTTTCCCGAAACAAAGGAACATATTTTTACGCGACCATAAAAATAGGAGTTCGAAATGAAAAAATATTTCGTGAAAAGTTAAATTTGACCAATTAAATTTGAATAAAATTGCGATAATTAAAAACGTCATTAGGCGGTAAACTCCAATCAGACTTTTGTTTTAGTTTGATTGGTCTGCCTGTTTATATTAAATAATATCCATGTATAATATTTTCAATTAGAGCAATTTGGGTACAAAAAGCACGGTCGAATACTTTCATTCAGTGTTATTTTTGTTGCGAGTTCAATTTTTTGTAATTTGAGACTATACTATGTCTAGAATTTCGACTAAATTATTTTTTTTAGCAAGCAATTGCGATATTCTGGACTAGTTATCCGATAATAATTATTATTTTTTGCTTGCATTTGATTTCTCATGTGCTGGATGGTCGAATACAAGAAAAATAATACCGAATTTGAGACCATGGTAGAAAATAACTACTTCATCCCATTATCCCCAATATACTTATTTAAGGGGGGTATGCGACTCTGATTTGATATTTTCTCGGTGAAATATACTGAATACTAAGAGCTTATGAGAAAAACCGAAAATGCTGATTTGTAGATCTATCCTTAATCTTGCGAAAAAGTACATCAAAAATTGTACAAAAACGCAGCAAAATCAATGACTTATGATATCGCTATGTCAAAAATGATCCCTTTTACATCACGCGTCATAACTTTGAGAAAGTGACCAATGAAATCGCGGGGTTCTTAAATTAAGTCAACAATCGAGTTATGTGATTGGTCACTTTCTCAAAGTTATGACGCGTGATGTAAAAGGCCCAGTAGGGATCATTTTCGATAAATCTATTATGACCCCAGGATCAGAAAAAAAATCCTATCCATTTTGGTGATACTATGGTCGTATTTGGATATCGAAAATTGTATCATACGGTATACTACAGTATAATTTATACGCCAGCTAAAATAATAACGACGGGTTCAGGAATGGTTCACTAATTTTGGATATGTAGTAAATGATTGACTAGATTGATGGGGAATATTTTCGAAATGTTGCCAATGAATTGTTTGATTTTTCAAACAAGTTTCAATATTAGTCAAGTTATTAAAATATTTGTTAAAACTTAAGTCATTTGTTACCGAAATTTTATTACAAAATTAAGATGCGATTATTTAGTGAGGATTCTCAGCTCAACGAAAAATGACAGAACAAGCTAGAACAGTTATTCTAGAAAAAAAATGAAAGTTGGCAAATCAGCGGTATTTTGAAGCCAAATGGATAGTCATGTGTCTCACCAACAAATAATGCTTTCCTAGATTAGGGTTGTCAAATGAAGTTATCCGTTCCTGAAAAATAAAAATCCCAAAAATACTGCCAGCCACCAAACTTCATCACTGTATTTTAAATACGCAAAGTAACCCATTGGAGTCATGCCAACCAGAAAGAAAACGACGGCAGCAATTCGCATCGAAAAATAAACAAAATTTCCAAAAATTTGTGGCTCAGCATGTTCATGTTCGTCTGAATTTTTTGGAAGCATGTGACCACGGCTCTGGAAGAAGAGGAAAATAACCAATGGAAAAAATATCTGGCAGTAGGGAAGACTCAAAATGTACATTTGAGGTAGATCATAAACGATTTTTAATGCGAAAATTGCAACAAGGATTGAGGAGAAAAAATCTATCAGGCATTGCATCACTAAGGCCGCAGAAAATGTAAAACCTTAATAATTTTTAATACTATATTTGGTATACAGTCCCTACCTCTTTTAAGGTTGATAAAAGTGTCAAAAAAAACGCTCTCTTTTTTCCTTTAAAATTGTATTAAAAGTTTTGTACTAAGGTTGTACTATGGGTATTTGGACTAGACCGCCCTGCCAAAAATGAATACAGTATGTCATTTTTTAGCTTGGAAGGTAGAGAATCAACCTGATCATACGCATGCTGATTGGCTCGCGTTCAAAACCTTGTGATGATAACCCACAAGCTAAAACATTAGATTATAACCCAGTATATGCAAATTAGTATTTACTGATGTATTTTTGAATTTATGATTAGTTTAGTTTTCAAATAACGCAGCGTTATTAACGTTCTTCAAAACATTCAAATTATCAGTAGACAACCGTAACCATCATGATGATGCATCAGTAGACTCATCCTAACCTGTCTTTCGAAAAATTATAAAGTAGCCTGACGTAAAGAAGGTGTAAATATTGGGAGCCAAAAGAATAACCAACATTGGAGTTTCCATTTTTGTTTTCAACGTGAAAAGCATTCTATCTTCGATTGTTTTGTTCATACAATCAAAAGGCTTAGTATTATCCGTTTGGAATACAAATAATTCCGTCGGCTTTGAAAAGACTAAGACAAATAAATAACGATTAAGAACGTCGAATCCAGTATTCATCCCCATGAGAATTATAGCGAAGATGATTTTAGCTGTAAGGTCAAACATAGCCTGTTGAAAGGGTCAAAAATTGGTTTCTGTAATTTTTTAGGAGCAACAAATTTGTCTGTGCTACCACGGTCGAACCGTATGACATATCAATGATATGATATCATGCAACGGTTTTTAGCATCCCGCTTGAAACTAAAAAATCTAAATGAAGAAGATTTTTCTTGTTTTTTGCTCCACCGGTTTACTGATGACCTGGTTTACCAGTTAAACCGGATATATTATACAGGCAATTTCAGTATAAAATTTGAAGAAAAATTAGAACATTTTTCGGTTTTTAAAATTTATTGCAATTTAAGATGTTCCCAGGAAAATTATAGGATATTGAAATTTCAAATTTTTGGTCTAGATTAATTCGTATTAATCTTGATCAAATCATATTTAAAATGAATATCCAGATTTTTTCTGGGTAATTTTGAGTCAGTAATTTCTTAGTTATTCTTATCAAAAATTTCCTGGTCTGCTGATGTGCGTTGATTGTGTTATTGAAAAAATTATTATTGCCACGAAAAAAAATTGGCTAACGGTTTTTTGACCCTAGCTTGAATTTTGTCTTCGGTAATAACAACCGTTCATCGACAGTTTTTGTCTTATCCCAAACATCTTTTTCCTCTTTTTTCTCAGCCATTTTGTGAAAATTTCAGTACACTTGAAAAATATAATGAATTTATATAAAATAAATAAATAATTATTATATGATATAATTTATATCTCTTGTTCACACTCATGATAATTTAGGTAGTTGTCATATTTTTTAAGCTGAGCGTCCTACCTAAATTATCATAAGTGTTAACAAGGGATATAAATCAACAGTTTTGGACCCTTTTTGAAGTATTTACTTTTATGTATATTTTTTTAAATCAACAATGATGAATTACTCGCAAGTTTTGTAAGCGTGAGGGTTTTTGATGATATTTATCAGTANAATTATTATATGATATAATTTATATCTCTTGTTCACACTCATGATAATTTAGGTAGTTGTCATATTTTTTTAAGCTGAGCGTCCTACCTAAATTATCATAAGTGTTAACAAGGGATATAAATCAACAGTTTTGGACCCTTTTCGAAGTATTTACTTTTATGTATATTTTTTTAAATCAACAATGATGAATTACTCGCAAGTTTTGTAAGCGTGAGGGTTTTTGATGATATTTATCAGTCGAAAAATTTATAGTTAAAAGCGTGATGCGATACAATAACTGATAAGATTATCTTGAAAGACTGGTTTCTCTACATCATTAGTGTTGATTTTAATTTTGAGACCTCAAACTTCATATTTAATTCAAATTGTTAATTTTGGAAAGCTTTAGTTCTGAAAAGTTTTTATGATCCGTTAATTTGCTGTGACTTATTAAATCTTAAAAATGAAAGCCATAATATGAACACCACCAGCTTAAACTGGCATTAGTTGGACCGCATCTTGATTGTTTCTTCGATTGACTTTTAAGGAAACTGATCAAGTATAAATTTCTAGCTTAACTCTCACAAGAGAGAAGGTACACTCATACAGCTAGAATTTTAAAATTACGAAAAAATTGAAATCAAAATAGACTCTTAGTTTGTTCTGCATCTGATTAACAACTTAACACTTTTTAGTCGTCTGAAATTATCATTGGAATTAATTGTTTGTAATAATGTTTTAAGAGGAACTTCGAGTGTTAATGGTTGTTAACATTTGGAATATATTATTATTTCTATTCCGAAATTTTTGGAAAAGTTTTTAAATTGCTTTCTTAAATTTTCTTTATTTTCAATTTTAATTATCTCATTCTTATTGAAAATCAGGTTAGAAAGTAATTGGATGCTTTTCTTCACAGTACGCATGTAAGTTTCATTCTTTGACAGGAATTATCATATTTTAGAAAAATACAAAAAACATTTTTAAATTCAGTCGAAAAAAAATTTCAAGCTTCATGATAGACAATTGTCAAAATCGTATTTCCATTTTTGAGCAATTGCTGACGATCTTCCACCAATTTTTATACTGAAAGTATTTTTTTGACGGGCTACAATTTAAAAATAATGCAAGGAATGTTAAGCAAAAATATTTTTCCATTACTAGCTTAAGGGGGTATATCTGTCTGATTGAATGAAGGCCTTATGAGGCATTAAAAAGCTCCAAACTTGATACGGGGTCGATAATTAAGTGTAACTAATTAACCAATCATCAAAAAATTTTTCGAAATTTTCGCATTTTTTCGAATTTTTTTTCTAAAGTATTGTTTTAACAATGAAGTTAAAAAAATAACGTTTGCTCGTAATTTGACACTAAAACTTAAAGATGTCGACTTGAGTAAGCCAGACTTTCTCATCAGTGGTTTACTTGATTTCTTTTGAGCTATTTCGGAAAAAATTCAAGCATTTTTTTTTTCGGACAATTGTTTGGAAAAATGACAAAAGAAAATCATATTTCGAGTTTTAGCTGAAAATTGCAAAAAAGCTCGTGAGAGTCTCTTACAATTGTTCTTAGCAATACTTGATAAAAATTTGAGTCATTTTGCAAATATATCCTAGGAGGAGATATATTTTGAAGTCTGAAATTGTGAAAATCGTCGGTTATTTGGCGTTCTAGAATTGTTCCGTCGCCGGATCCAAGAGAGCCCGTGAGAAAAGATTGACATACTACCGTTACGTGATCTGTGAAAATTTGAGCTCAATTTGATATACCGGGCGTTTGAGCTGGTTTGGGGAATCATTTACAAGCATAAGTTAAGGGGTAATATCCTGGATAAATTCGACAGATTCACGATATTATATCTGAAAACTAAATCGTATGAGCAAAAAGCCGACAATGCTAATTTGTAGATCTATCCCTTAATCTTGCGAACAACAGTACATGCGACAAATGTATTCTTTGACCAATACACCACATCTTCTCAGTATCGTAACAAGGTGACATATTTCCAAAACTGCAAACACTAATCTTCCTCCCAGACGGGTAATCAAATTTGAGCTCAAATTTTCAACAGATCACGTAACGTGTTATGTCAATCTTTTCTCACGGGGCTCCTTGATCGGCGACGACAGATTCTAGAACGCCAAACATAACCGGACGATTTTCACAATTTCAGACTTCAAAATATATCTCCTCCAGGACTATTTTGCAAAAGGTGACTCAAATCTTTTTATCAAGATTGCTAAGAACAATTGTTAAGAGACTCCTCCGAGCTTTTTTGCAATTTTCAGCTAAAATCGAAATATGATTTTCTTTTGTCATTTTTCCAAACAATTGTCCGAAAAAAAAAATGCTTGAATTTTTTCCGAAATAGCTCAAAAGAAATCAAGTAAACCACTGATGAGAAAGTCTGGCTTACTCAAGTCGACATCTTTAAGTTTTAGTGTCAAATTACGAGCAAACGTTATTTTTTTAACTTCATTGTTAAAACAATACTTTAGAAAAAAAATTCGAAAAAATGCGAAAATTTCGAAAAATTTTTTGATGATTGGTTAATTAGTTACACTTAATTATCGACCCCGTATCAAGTTTGGAGCTTTTTAATGCCTCATAAGGCCTTATTCAATCAGACAGAGATACCCCTTTAAGCTAGTTAATGGAAAAAACTATTTTTGCTTAACATTCCTTCATTATTATTTAAATTGTTAGCCCGTCAAAAAAATACTTTCATAAAAAAAAATTGGTGGCAAGATCGTCAGCAATTGCTCAAAAAATGAAATACGATTTTGAGCAATGTCTATCATGAAGCCTTGAAATTTTTTTTTCGACTGAATTTAAAAATGTTCTTTTGTATTTTTCTAGAACATATGCTATTCCTGCAAATGAATGAACTACATCCACTGATGAAGAAAAGCATCCAATTACTTCTAACTGTTTTCAATAGAATGAAGATAATTAAAATTGAAATAAAAAAATGTAAGAAAAAGCTATTTTAAAAACTTTCCCAAAAATTTCGAATAGAAGATAAATAATTATATTTCCAAATGCTTAAAACCATTAACACTCGAAGTTCCTCTTAAAACCATTATTACAAACAATATTCCAATGATAATTTCAGACGACTAAAAGTGTAATTGTTAATCAGCTGCAAAACAAACTAAGAGCTCTATTTTTGATTTCAATTTTTCAATGTTTAAAATTCTAGCTAGTATGAGTTGTACCTTCTCTCTTGTGAAGTTAAGCTAGAAATTATACTTTGATCAGTTCCTTAAAAGTCAATCGAAGAACAATCAAGATGCGCGTCCAAACTGAATGCCAGTTTATCTGGTAGGTGTTCCATAGTTATGGCTTCATTTTTAAGATTAATAAGTCACAGCAAATTAACGGATCATAAAAACTTTTTCCAGAACTAAAAGCTTTCCAAAATAACAATTTGAATTAAATATGAAGTTTGAGTCTCCAAAATTTAAAATCAACACTAATGATGTAGAGAAACCAGTCTGTTCAAGATAAGCTTATCAGTTATTGTATCGGCATCACGCTTTTAACTATAAATTTTCTTACTGATAAAATATCATCAAAAACCCCTCAGTTGCTTACAACAACTTAGCGAGTAATTCATCATTGCTTATTTAAAAAATTATACATACAAAGTAAATACTCAAAAAGGGCCAAACTGTATTTATATCCCTTGCTTAACACTTATTGATAATTAGGTAGGACTCTCAGCTTAAAAATATGACAACTACCTAAATATCATGAGTGTGAACCAAGAGAATAAATTATATCATATAATATTTATTTATTTTAATACAATTCATTTAATTTTCACGTTGTACTAAAATTTTCACAAAATCGGCTGAGAAAAAAAGAGAAAAAGATGGTTTGATAAACAAAACTGTCGATGAACGGTCTTGTTATTACCAAGACAAAAGTTCAAGTAGGGTCAAAAAACGCTCCGTTATCCATTTTTTTTAGTGCAATAATAATTATTTTCAATACACAATCAACGAAACATCAGCAGACCAGAAATTTTTGATCAAGAATCACTAAGAAATTACTCGACTTCAAAATTACCAGAGAATAATCTGATAGTTCATTTTAAATATGATTGTATCAATGATAATACGACTTAATCATAGACCAAAAATTTGAAATTTCAATATTCCTATTAATTTTCCTGGAACATTCATTAAATTTGCAAATAAATTTTAAAAACCGAAAAAGTTCAATTTTCTTCAAATGTATTATACTGAAAATTGCCTGTATAATATATCCGGTTTAACTGGTTAAACCAGGTCATCAGTACCGTGGAGCAAAAACAAGAAAAATCTTCTTCATTTAGATTTTAGTTCAGCGGGATCTAAAACACCGTTCATATATCATATCATTTGATATGTCATACGGTCACCTGTTAGCACAGACAAAATTTGTTGCTCCACTAAAAAATTACAGAAACCAATTTTTTGGACACATTCTTACGATGCCTCTAACCCTTATGCTATCTCATCTTATTACATAATCTCCATCTCAGTCTCTCACTCTTACCATCCTCTTCGCTCAATATAATCATCGACATACTGTGTCTCTCAGCGGATTCTCTTTATCACTCTGCATGTGTCCATTACGTTTTCTACGTCGCGTGTTCCTCCGAGAATATACTTTGTCTATCTCGCTCACCTACGAACTAATTACTCTATAGCCTTCCTTCTATTGTAGCAAACAAAACAATCGAAGATTAGAATAGCTTTTTCACGTTCGAAAACAAAATTGGAACTCCAATGTTGGTTATTCTTTGTGGCTCCCAATATTTCGACACCTCTTTACGTCGAGGCTACTTTATAATTTCGAAAACATTCAGGAGAGTCTACATGCAGATCATGAGTTACGGTTGTCTACTGATAATTCTGAATGTTGTTTAAGAACGTATTAATGAACGCTGCTTATGTGAAAACTAAACTATCATAAATGCAAAATACATCGTAAAATAACTAAATTTGCATATACGGTATATCATTAATTTTTAGGCTTAGTGGTTATCATCACAAGGTTCATTGAACGCGAGACGAATTCTCAGCCATGCGTATTATCGTTGATTCATACTACCTTCCCAAGCTAAAAAATGACATACTGTATTCATATTTTGGCAGGCAGTCTAGTCCAAATACCCCATAGTACAACCTTAGTACAAAACTTTTAATACACATTTTAAAGGAAAAAGAGAGCGTTTTTTTGACACTTTTATCAACCTTTAAAAGAGGTAGACTGTATAACCAAACTATAGTAATTAAAAATTATTAAGGTTTACATTTTCTGCGCACTTATGATGCAATGCCTGATAGATTTTTTCTGCTCAATCGCTTGTTGCAATTTTCGCATTAAAAATCGTTTAATGATCTACCTCAAATGCTTTTGAGTCTTCAGCCTTACTGCAGATACTTTTTCCATTGGTTCTATTTTCTCTTCCTTCCAAGCCATACATAGCTTCCAAAAATTCAGAACTGAACCATGAACATGCTGAGCACAAACTTTTTGGAAATTTGTTTATTTTTCGATGCGAAATTGCTCCTCGTTTTCTTTCGTGGTTGGCATGACTCCAATGGGATACCTTTATGCAGATTTAAAATACATCATGAGTTGGTGAGCTGCAGTATTTTGGGGATTTTTATTTTCAGGAACGGATAACTTCATTGACACCCCTATCTAGGAAAGCATTATTTTGTTGGTGAGCACATGACTATCCATTTGGTCTTCAAAAATACCCTGGATTTGCCCAACTTTCATTTTTTTTCTAGAATAACTTTCTAGCATTTTCGTATTTTTCGTTGCAGCTGAGAATCCTCACTAAATAAATCGCATTCCTTTAATTTTGTAATAAAATTTTCGGTAACAAATGACTTAATTTTAACAATATTGTTAATAAACTTACTTAATATTGAAAACTTGTTTGAAAAATCAGAACAATTCATTGGCAAATTTCGAAACTATTCCCATCAATCTAGGTCAATTCATTTCACTACATATCCAAAATTATTGAACCATTTCTCGAACCCGTCGTTATATTTTAGCTGGCGTCATAAAATTAACTGTAGTATGACCGTATGATACAATTTTCGATATCAAATACGACCATAGTAATCACCAAAATGGATAGGATTTTTTACTGATCCTGGGTCATAACTAGATTTATCGAAACATGATCCCTACTGCCTTTTACATCACGCGTCATAACTCTTAGAAAGTGAACCAATCACATAACTCATTGTTGACTTAAATTTAAGAACCCCGCGATTTCATGGTCACTTTCTCAAAGTTATGACGCGTGCATGTTAAAACAGGATCATTTTACATAGCGATATCATAATATCATTGATATTTTGCCTGCGTTTCATGATACAATTTTTGAGTACTTTTCGCTAAGATTAAGGATAGATCTAAAATCAGCATTTTCGTTTTTCTCATAACTCTTAGATTTCAGTATATTTCACGAGAAAAAATATCAAATTCAGAGGTCGCATACCCCCCTTAATAAAGTATATTGGGATAATGGAGATGAAGTAAGTTATTTCTACCATGGTCTCAAATCTGTATTATTATTTCTTGTATTCGACCATCAGCACATGAGAAATCAAATGGGCAAGCAAAAAATAATAATTATTATCGGATAACTCAGTCCAAACTATCGCAAATTGCTTCTAAAAAAATAATTTAGTCCGAAATTCTATACATAGTTATAGTCTCAAAATTACAAAAAATGAACTCCACAAAATAACACTGAATGAAAGTATTCGACGTGCTTTTTGTAACCCAAATTGCTCTAATTGAAAATATTATACATGATATTATTTAATATAAACAGGCAGAACAATCAAACTAAACAAAAAGTCTTGATTGAGATGTACCGCCTAAATTGACGTTTTATTATCGCCAATTTTATTCATTTAATTGGTCAAAGTTAACTTTTCACAACATATTTTTTCATTTCGAACTCCTTATTTTTATGGGTCGCGTAAATAAATATGTTCCTTTGTTTCGGGGAAACATTTTATTCGTCAATAATTTTTTCCGTCAAATGAATCATTATTATAAAAAAATTTTGGTCAGAAAAGTTTTTTCGAAAAATTTCAATTATAATTCACTTATGAAAGTCTCAAACTTAAATTAAACTAACGTAATTGCCGCATTTTCTTTTTGGTCGTTGTTAATTTTGAATAATTTGCACTTATTTATAATAATTTCAAATCCTTGTTCACTCTGCAACTCACTGGAAAAAATTTCTCTCACATCATGGGCTTGGGCCAAAACGTTTCATTCTTCATTAAAACTAGTAGATTAAATCGAAAAATCCGACAAAAAAAATTACGCTTTAAAAGTTTGGTGGCCGTGACTGAAATAGACGGATTCAAATGATTGTTAGCAGTAGTAAAATGCTCGGGACTTTTACTTGTACGTTTAGTCCTTCGACTTATCGAAATGGTTTATCAGACTGCAGAGTGTTTGCAAATGATGGAATAGAGACAGAGGGATTCCATTGCGTGATTTATAAATTATGACTTTGGAAAATGCAGATGGAACGAAACTTAAAATATGTTGACCAGCAATTTTGCACTATCGAAGTATCAAATAAGTTGATTACAGGAAGATTTCAAATATCAGTTTACTTTTAATTTATTCAAATTTATTTTATTTGATGCGACTGTTCAGTATAAATTCATCATATATCG
>SCLH01001075.1:107589-124434 GCA_004367855.1 Oikopleura vanhoeffeni | reverse complement strand
AATTTGCGGCAATTGGTATATTATTTGAGTTTTTTTATTAATTAAATTTCAATTTGAACGAGACTATATATAGCTAATAACTCGTGATTCATTAAGTCCGCTGTTTATGTAATTAAATCAAAAGTATAGCAAATCACAAGCCTCACCATTTCACGCCATGTGATTCGCAAATTTATAATCTTTCTTACTAAAGATACAAATCCGTAAACTTTGAACCACAGTGTCGGTGAGCTGTCGAGGCGATTATCTCTTCGTGACTATTTTATTTTAAACCCCGGCACAAATTATAACATAATATCGCTTGTCTTAGTATTCTCAAATAGCTATATATACTGAATTGAAAAATTGACAGAATAGAGATTAATGGGTACCGATAATAGTAGCTTAAATAAAACGAGGTGTTTTTTTATTATTAACTAGTTCGCGCAATAACTTAAAATAAAATTGCTAAAAAACTCTACTATTGTGGTGTGTAAGATTTTCCCTCTTTTTTTTCCAAACTGTTTAACTTTGACAAAAATCTTCTCAATATTCCTTGAGAGCATTCATCACATTAAATTTTCAAGTTTGCGGGCCTTCAAGATTTAAACTAACTTGTGTCCTGCTATTTAGCATATATTTCGAAAAGGGGCGTGTGGTGGGTGAGAGAATTAATGCTCGATAGTATCAGACTTTTTCGTGAGTTTCGACATTTTGTTATCTCCCAAAGACTTATTGCAATTTTTGTATCCAAGAAGATTTACTTTTTATGTTTCGATCATGTTAAAATATCGTTTTCTCTTCGCCACTTTTAATGTTTTTTTATAACACGATAAATTGTTAATGAGTGTTATTGTGGGGTTCAGAAATAAAAGTCTTAAATTAATCAGTGATTGAACCGGTGATTTCATTCAGAAGAAATATTAGCGCGTGACTCTAGAACTCCACATCACCGAGAAGAAAAATCACAAAGCAATTTAATGATATTACCACTGCAAAGCCAAACAGTTTTTTATCTTTAACAGAGTGATAGAGAAAAATCCTACCTCCTCATGCGTAGTGTCCAGGCGTAGTCTACGCGCTGTTCAAATTTACAGATTTAAATTAATTTGAAAATTTGAGTCGCTTCGCTCCTCAAATTTCATAATTACATAAAAATGTTGCATTTAAGCCAGCAATTCTTCGCAAATTCTATCAGTCTGAAACTTTAGTTTTTAAAGTTAAAATAAATGGAACTTTTTTACCATCAATAACATCAATGCCAGAGACGATAAACTTGAGAACTTATATTGCCACATCTTTATATGCTATATCCAGTGGTCAGAGAAATCGTTGCAAGTTTGAATTTTCAACCCTAAAACACACGCGAATCGCTAGCCTACAGATATCAATCTTGGATATGTCAATAGTTTCCTTGAATAATAAGTGTCTTTGCTCAACATTAATTTTAATTAAATTAAGATGCAAAACAGTCCAAATCGACCTCAACAAATTGCTTTCAAATTTCACTCCAAAAACTGCGCATGAGTTTATGGCTGGTGGAGATGTTCCATCTGATGCTTTCGAGCGAATGATCTGGACTTCAACAGAAAAAACAATTTCAGCAGAAACAACTCAACCTGAACTTACAAATTGTGATTTGAAAAATATGTGTTTAGAAATTGATCCCGTGATTTGAAACTGTTGTTATTACAGGACACTTTATCCCGCCAAAATTACTCTATGACTGTTTAATAAACTCTGAGACAGTTTATTTACATTATTTTAATCGTCAATACAAAAATTTTACAGATAAAAAGTCAAAAAATAAACAAAAAAATTATAACAACAACAAAATAAAAAAAAACTGACAAAAAAATTTCAATAAAATTATTTTCGGATTAAAATAAAAAAGATGTAAAAAACATTATAACAAAAATACAAGAGTCACCTGCAATTCAAAATTATCATACAGTTACAAAAATCGTACAAGTAACGCCCGCGAGCTAAAAGTTATTTTTTTAGCAGAGTTGGAGCCTCCATTTGTATGGCTTTCCGACGCATTCTTCTATACCTCAGAAGGAAATCTCCAGTTTCCCAGATCTGAGGAACCACAGCTTCCCTTCTCAAATATGTAGGAAAACCTTCTATGAAAATGATTCCGATCCCGGTGGTTTTAACAAGTTGGCCAGTACGTTATAAATAATTTTAAAATGGTCATCATTAGCGTCATAATTATTGTAACTCAAAACTCATCTCTTATCAGTTAGTTATAAATATAAATATATAAATATTGGAAATTGATGTTCAAACTGATCTATAAGAAGTAAACTTGTGTTGGAATTTATGTATTCAAGTTTTTTTCCCCTCAGAAACTCTGACTATTGACTCAACAGTATTGACCGAGACGAACTTGTAAAATCGGCATCTTTTCGATATACTGTTAAGTCATCTTTTGTATGGTTTAGCTGACATAGTCTCTGTAAAATCGCATCTTTCCATTACTGGTTAAGTCATCTTTTTGTTGTTTTAGCTGGACTAGGTCTCTGGTCAATCAAAAGAGAGAAGGGGGAGAATGGTAGAGTTCTAACTTCGCACGTCCATCGCATCTCGTATACATATGATTCAAATAGATTGTCCCAGTGAAAACGGTCTATGAGCTGATTGATCGTCCAAATAATCTGATATTTCAGTGTCGAATAAACAAGGGGCAAAGCGTTTTACTGGACAACCTAAATTGATTTTTTGTAAATTTTCAACAATAGATCGAACCATTTCAGACAAAACAACCATTCTCTCCGATTAAATATTTTAATAATTTTCTTAGAAAGATATTGAATTGAATGCGATTTGACCAAAATTAATTGTTGTCATAAATTATTTGCCTGCCCTATATCCTTCTGTGATGACCTATTTTAAAATTATCCACTCGGAAATCGATATCCATTTTAACTTAAGGTTCTCGGCAATACAATTCCAGACTTTTTCTATACTGTAAAGCAAATATAGTTTGGTCAGTATCATTAAATTCTTGTTATACCTTCTGAAGTCATTATTTTGAAACAAACTAGCAGTTGGGAGAAATCCATCGAAGCCTCTAGTTTATCCAGAATAAAAAAATTTATCACACCAAAAACTTGTCAAATTGTAAGCCGACCCATTCACCAGCGTGAAATTTAATAAATAAAACCTCATGAAAAAAAATCATGTCTTTCATGTGCTAAAATATTTTCTTTCAATCGATTTTTTCGTCTTTTTAAAATTTCAAATTTCGGATTTTGACGTAGAACATCGTATAAAATAAAATTAAATATATTTTAACTGTGTGGTCAAGGACTGTTTTTTAGGGTTCTAATTAATAAAAATAAATGAATAGAATTTTACTGTAATTTAGACACCTTCGAATAGCAAACGCGCTTTTTGTGAGTGTTTTTTCAAAAGACGAATTATAAGTAAAACAATTCGATCTGAAGAAATCAATTATACGAAGTTAGTTTCAAACAGTAGGAACCTTCCCTTCGAAAATGTTTTTACTTCGAAAATTTTGAAGTGCAAAAAGTTTCTCTTAAAGAGGAAAAAAAATTTGAGAAAAGTGCAAATTCTGTCAAAATGACACCGAACCCTTATAAGAAATCATCAGAAAATTTCACAAATCAAAGTTAAAGTAACTTAATTTTCGACAACTTTTTCGAAAAATAAAAAATGAAATTTTAAGAATTGTGTTAAAAGCTGTCGGAAGTTAAAATGGTCGCTCTGTCGCAAACAGTGTTTAAACTCCTTCGGCCATAGAAGGTCAAGAAATACTGTCTTATAAAAGCTTTAACTCTGTGTGGATAGACGTAAAGAATTTATTCAGATTGTACAAAAGTATTACTCTTCAATAATAACGTAAATCAAACAGCTTTTCATTTGTGCGCAAGTTCCGTGGTTAATCTCATTTTGTTTATGTCACCTGAAATCGACAGTCCTATAAAATTTTATCTTTGAACTGCAACTTTTCCAGGTCAATTACTACTCATCTTTACCATAAATATTCAAACAATAATTCACCTTTGGGTAAAAGTTTTTAAACAAAATCTCTATCTCTGATTCGGAAGCAATCTTCATGACTTGAAAAATTGCATTTTTAACTGAAAAAGTATTACTGAAGAGATGTAGATGTGTGTATGAGTAGGCTGATAAATATAGTTAAAATGAAAAATTATAGGAACCAGTTCAGGTTTGAAAGTGATAAGTACTTTGACTTTTCAGAATGATGACGAACTGGCCCATATGCGAAAAGTGGCAAATGGTGAGATGCGTAGTAATGTCAAACGTTTGAAGCACTGCATATTCGACTAAGGTTAAACTTGCTTAAATTCTACAAGCCCCTTTATGGCTTGACTTTTGCGTTCCAAATAAAATACTAGGGATTCTTTTGACGAAAGTTATCTAAACTGTGGAAAATAAACTAGTATTAAAATTAGAGATTTACAAAAATTTATGTTCGGAATCTTATATTACATGTATTAATTATTAGATTCTTTCACTATTATCGTAGCCAAAACTTCATTAGCATAGTACTTGAAAACTTTACGATGTATAAGGTTTGAGAACGGCCATTTGCCTAGTCTCATTTGGTTCCTATGCATATTTAAGATGAACATTTAACCGTGTGACCCGAAAAAAAATTTCCAGGACCGACCTATATGTGACTGTTCAACTGTTTAGAAATGCCCAAGTATAAGACGTCATTGTTTGGCATAGAAGTTTCAACGATATTTTGCTCCGCATTTGTCATTCAGTTGTTTGTGACTAAGAATTTACCTGATAGTGGCAAAAGTAAGCATTCACTAACAAGCTAAGTTGGATGGTCACATGACTTTTTGCGTATTGGTCGATCACAGATACTGACCTAAATAAGCAGATTCATTGTCTATTTGATTATTATTATCAGAGAATGTATTTTTTAATAGTTTAACTGTTTGATGAAAAACAATTTTATAAAAATGTATTTCTTAAGATAAACACTTTGAGATTATTCTGTTAAACCAAACCTGTGACAATATTTAATTGTGCTCGAGTTATTTCTTTAATATATCAAATCATTCGATGATACTTATAAAATTGAATTTGAATATTCACTTTTGAACAATAATCTTCTTTACCATCTATCTTTTTTTGAGTAACCATGGCAACTTCCTACAACTGCTTTAAATTATTATACAGCAATAGCGCATTAATTTTGTTATAAAAGAGGAAATATCTCAAAAAACTCCGTAATTGACAAAATTTCAAAAAATGCACTTGATCTGCAATTTCTTGTTGGTATCAGGATTGACAATTACGGAGCCTTTTTGCAATTTATGATTTTATACACAGTCGCCATGCCATATAAGTGTACACTGGATCAAGACTATGTTTTTTGGAATTTAAATTTTTAAGATTTTTTGAATAAGTTTAAGGAACGCTTGAGCCTAAAGACTATGTGCTATCTAGGTTGAAAACGATACAAACAATTGATAAAATAATTTTGAATAAAATTTTCAGCCTTCAATTGTGATTTTGAGATTTAATCGGAAGTAACACACAAATTAGCTAAATTAAAGCTTTAGATTCAATAATGAGCGACGCTTCTTGGAGGTCTATAATTTCATTGTAAGACATGGTCGAATAAGCTGTCCATTGTCCCATATATTACGAATTACTTTCATTAAAGCCTATACATAATAACGTTCATTATTCTTTATTCACTTCAGCTAGTTAACCGACTAAAGAGAATTACAAATTTTATACTGATAATTATGAATTATTAAGTGACTTCAAAAAGGTTTGACCGAGATTTGACTTTTAAAAAAAGAGCCATGTCTGATCTTTTATTAAATATGTCTGAATCTATGTCATTTTACTATTAAACAGGCTGCGATGGTACTGATACCACTTAGGCGTTTGAACTGGTTTGGGGAATCATTCAGCATAAGTTAAGGGGTAATATCCTGGATAAATTCGACATGATTCACGAGATATTATTCTGAAAACTAAAACGTATGAGCAAAAACCGAAAATGCTAATTTGTAGATCTATCCTTAATCTGCGAACAAAGTACATGCACAAATGTATTTTTGACCAATACACCACATCTCCAGTATTCGTAACAGGTGCATATTGTCAACTGCAAACACTAATCTCCTCCCAGACGGTATATCAAATTGAGCTCAAATTTTCAACAGATCACGTAACGGTTGTATGTCAATCTTTTCTCATGGGGTCTTGATCCGGCGACGAACAATTCTAGAACGCCAAATAACCGACGATTTCACAATTTCAGACTTCAAAATATTCTCCTCCTAGGATATTTTGCAAAAGGTGACCTCAAACTTTTTATCAAATTGCTAAGAACAATTGTAAGAGACTCTCCGGCTTTTTTGCCAATTTCCAGCTAAAATCGAAATATGATTTCTTTTGGTCATTTTCCAAAACAATTGTCGAAAAAAAAGAATGCTTCGATTTTTTCCGAAAAAGGCTCAAAAGAAAGTCAAGGTAAACACTGATGAGAAAGTCTGGCTACCTCAAGTCGACATTTTGAAGTTTTTAGTTGTCAAATTTACGAGCCAAACGTTATTTTTTAACTTCATTGTTAAAACAATACTTTAGAAAAAAATTCGAAAAAAAATGCGAAAATTTCGAAAAATTTTTTGATGATTGGGTTAATTAGTTACACTTAATTTACGACCCGCGATCAAGTTTGGAGCATTTTTAATGCCTCTTAAGGCCTTCATTCAATCAGGACAGATATACCCCGTTTAAGCTAGTTAATGCGAAAAAACTATTTTTGCTTAACATGTCCTTCATTATTTTTAAATTGTAGCCCGTCAAAAAAATACTTTCAGTAAAAAAAAATTGTGCGCAAGATCGTCAGCAATTGCTCAAAAATGGAAATTACGATTTTGACAATTGTCTATTCATTGAAGCTTTGAAATTTTTTTTTCGACTGAAGTTTAAAAATGTTTCTTTTGTATTTCTAGAACATATGACTATTCCTGCAGAATGAATAACTACATCGTGCACTGTGAAGAAAAAAGCATCCAATTACTTCTAACTGTTGTCAATAAGAATGAAGATAATTAAAATTGAAATAAAGAAAATTAAGAAAAAGCATTTAAAAACTTTTCCAAAATTTCGAATAGAGATAATAATTATATTCCAAATGTTAACAACCATTAACACTCAGTTCTCTATTTTGACAATTATAGATTCGAAAAAATATTAGCTAGCTTTGTGCATAAAGGCGGAACAGCGGTTTTATATAATTGACAATACATAAATATTCAAAACAATTGCCATGATATTTCAGACGACTAAAAAGTGTTAAGTGGTTAATCAGCTGCGGAAAACAAACTAAGAGCCTATTTTTATTTCAATTTTTCGTAATGTTTAGAAATTCTAGCTGTATGAGTGTACCTTCTCTCCTGTGAGAGTTAAGCTAGAAATTTATACTTTGATCAGTTTCCTTAAAGTCAATCGAAGAGAAACAATCAAGATGCGGTCCAACTGAATGCCAGTTTAAGCTGGTAGGTGTTCATATTATGGCTTCATTTTTTATATTTCATAAGTCACAGCAAATTAACGGATCATAAAAACTTTTTCCAGAACTAAAAGCTTTCCAAAATAACAATTTGAATTAAATATGAAGTTTGAGCGTCTCCAAAATTTAAAATCAACACTAATGATGTAGAGAAACCAGTCTGTTCAAGATAAGCTTATCAGTTATTGTATCGGCATCACGCTTTTAACTATAAATTTTCTTACTGATAAAATATCATCAAAAACCCCTCAGTTGCTTACAACAACTTAGCGAGTAATTCATCATTGCTTATTTAAAAAATTATACATACAAAGTAAATACTCAAAAAGGGCCAAACTGTATTTATATCCCTTGCTTAACACTTATTGATAATTAGGTAGGACTCTCAGCTTAAAAATATGACAACTACCTAAATATCATGAGTGTGAACCAAGAGAATAAATTATATCATATAATATTTATTTATTTTAATACAATTCATTTAATTTTCACGTTGTACTAAAATTTTCACAAAATCGGCTGAGAAAAAAAGAGAAAAAGATGGTTTGATAAACAAAACTGTCGATGAACGGTCTTGTTATTACCAAGACAAAAGTTCAAGTAGGGTCAAAAAACGCTCCGTTATCCATTTTTTTTAGTGCAATAATAATTATTTTCAATACACAATCAACGAAACATCAGCAGACCAGAAATTTTTGATCAAGAATCACTAAGAAATTACTCGACTTCAAAATTACCAGAGAATAATCTGATAGTTCATTTTAAATATGATTGTATCAATGATAATACGACTTAATCATAGACCAAAAATTTGAAATTTCAATATTCCTATTAATTTTCCTGGAACATTCATTAAATTTGCAAATAAATTTTAAAAACCGAAAAAGTTCAATTTTCTTCAAATGTATTATACTGAAAATTGCCTGTATAATATATCCGGTTTAACTGGTTAAACCAGGTCATCAGTACCGTGGAGCAAAAACAAGAAAAATCTTCTTCATTTAGATTTTAGTTCAGCGGGATCTAAAACACCGTTCATATATCATATCATTTGATATGTCATACGGTCACCTGTTAGCACAGACAAAATTTGTTGCTCCACTAAAAAATTACAGAAACCAATTTTTTGGACACATTCTTACGATGCCTCTAACCCTTATGCTATCTCATCTTATTACATAATCTCCATCTCAG
Organism: Oikopleura vanhoeffeni; assembly: GCA_004367855.1. Classification (NCBI taxonomy): domain Eukaryota; kingdom Metazoa; phylum Chordata; class Appendicularia; order Copelata; family Oikopleuridae; genus Oikopleura; species Oikopleura vanhoeffeni. The sequence continues at coordinate 115,718 of SCLH01001075.1, read as the reverse complement.
TCTCTCACTCTTACCATCCTCTTCGCTCAATATAATCATCGACATACTGTGTCTCTCAGCGGATTCTCTTTATCACTCTGCATGTGTCCATTACGTTTTCTACGTCGCGTGTTCCTCCGAGAATATACTTTGTCTATCTCGCTCACCTACGAACTAATTACTCTATAGCCTTCCTTCTATTGTAGCAAACAAAACAATCGAAGATTAGAATAGCTTTTTCACGTTCGAAAACAAAATTGGAACTCCAATGTTGGTTATTCTTTGTGGCTCCCAATATTTCGACACCTCTTTACGTCGAGGCTACTTTATAATTTCGAAAACATTCAGGAGAGTCTACATGCAGATCATGAGTTACGGTTGTCTACTGATAATTCTGAATGTTGTTTAAGAACGTATTAATGAACGCTGCTTATGTGAAAACTAAACTATCATAAATGCAAAATACATCGTAAAATAACTAAATTTGCATATACGGTATATCATTAATTTTTAGGCTTAGTGGTTATCATCACAAGGTTCATTGAACGCGAGACGAATTCTCAGCCATGCGTATTATCGTTGATTCATACTACCTTCCCAAGCTAAAAAATGACATACTGTATTCATATTTTGGCAGGCAGTCTAGTCCAAATACCCCATAGTACAACCTTAGTACAAAACTTTTAATACACATTTTAAAGGAAAAAGAGAGCGTTTTTTTGACACTTTTATCAACCTTTAAAAGAGGTAGACTGTATAACCAAACTATAGTAATTAAAAATTATTAAGGTTTACATTTTCTGCGCACTTATGATGCAATGCCTGATAGATTTTTTCTGCTCAATCGCTTGTTGCAATTTTCGCATTAAAAATCGTTTAATGATCTACCTCAAATGCTTTTGAGTCTTCAGCCTTACTGCAGATACTTTTTCCATTGGTTCTATTTTCTCTTCCTTCCAAGCCATACATAGCTTCCAAAAATTCAGAACTGAACCATGAACATGCTGAGCACAAACTTTTTGGAAATTTGTTTATTTTTCGATGCGAAATTGCTCCTCGTTTTCTTTCGTGGTTGGCATGACTCCAATGGGATACCTTTATGCAGATTTAAAATACATCATGAGTTGGTGAGCTGCAGTATTTTGGGGATTTTTATTTTCAGGAACGGATAACTTCATTGACACCCCTATCTAGGAAAGCATTATTTTGTTGGTGAGCACATGACTATCCATTTGGTCTTCAAAAATACCCTGGATTTGCCCAACTTTCATTTTTTTTCTAGAATAACTTTCTAGCATTTTCGTATTTTTCGTTGCAGCTGAGAATCCTCACTAAATAAATCGCATTCCTTTAATTTTGTAATAAAATTTTCGGTAACAAATGACTTAATTTTAACAATATTGTTAATAAACTTACTTAATATTGAAAACTTGTTTGAAAAATCAGAACAATTCATTGGCAAATTTCGAAACTATTCCCATCAATCTAGGTCAATTCATTTCACTACATATCCAAAATTATTGAACCATTTCTCGAACCCGTCGTTATATTTTAGCTGGCGTCATAAAATTAACTGTAGTATGACCGTATGATACAATTTTCGATATCAAATACGACCATAGTAATCACCAAAATGGATAGGATTTTTTACTGATCCTGGGTCATAACTAGATTTATCGAAACATGATCCCTACTGCCTTTTACATCACGCGTCATAACTCTTAGAAAGTGAACCAATCACATAACTCATTGTTGACTTAAATTTAAGAACCCCGCGATTTCATGGTCACTTTCTCAAAGTTATGACGCGTGCATGTTAAAACAGGATCATTTTACATAGCGATATCATAATATCATTGATATTTTGCCTGCGTTTCATGATACAATTTTTGAGTACTTTTCGCTAAGATTAAGGATAGATCTAAAATCAGCATTTTCGTTTTTCTCATAACTCTTAGATTTCAGTATATTTCACGAGAAAAAATATCAAATTCAGAGGTCGCATACCCCCCTTAATAAAGTATATTGGGATAATGGAGATGAAGTAAGTTATTTCTACCATGGTCTCAAATCTGTATTATTATTTCTTGTATTCGACCATCAGCACATGAGAAATCAAATGGGCAAGCAAAAAATAATAATTATTATCGGATAACTCAGTCCAAACTATCGCAAATTGCTTCTAAAAAAATAATTTAGTCCGAAATTCTATACATAGTTATAGTCTCAAAATTACAAAAAATGAACTCCACAAAATAACACTGAATGAAAGTATTCGACGTGCTTTTTGTAACCCAAATTGCTCTAATTGAAAATATTATACATGATATTATTTAATATAAACAGGCAGAACAATCAAACTAAACAAAAAGTCTTGATTGAGATGTACCGCCTAAATTGACGTTTTATTATCGCCAATTTTATTCATTTAATTGGTCAAAGTTAACTTTTCACAACATATTTTTTCATTTCGAACTCCTTATTTTTATGGGTCGCGTAAATAAATATGTTCCTTTGTTTCGGGGAAACATTTTATTCGTCAATAATTTTTTCCGTCAAATGAATCATTATTATAAAAAAATTTTGGTCAGAAAAGTTTTTTCGAAAAATTTCAATTATAATTCACTTATGAAAGTCTCAAACTTAAATTAAACTAACGTAATTGCCGCATTTTCTTTTTGGTCGTTGTTAATTTTGAATAATTTGCACTTATTTATAATAATTTCAAATCCTTGTTCACTCTGCAACTCACTGGAAAAAATTTCTCTCACATCATGGGCTTGGGCCAAAACGTTTCATTCTTCATTAAAACTAGTAGATTAAATCGAAAAATCCGACAAAAAAAATTACGCTTTAAAAGTTTGGTGGCCGTGACTGAAATAGACGGATTCAAATGATTGTTAGCAGTAGTAAAATGCTCGGGACTTTTACTTGTACGTTTAGTCCTTCGACTTATCGAAATGGTTTATCAGACTGCAGAGTGTTTGCAAATGATGGAATAGAGACAGAGGGATTCCATTGCGTGATTTATAAATTATGACTTTGGAAAATGCAGATGGAACGAAACTTAAAATATGTTGACCAGCAATTTTGCACTATCGAAGTATCAAATAAGTTGATTACAGGAAGATTTCAAATATCAGTTTACTTTTAATTTATTCAAATTTATTTTATTTGATGCGACTGTTCAGTATAAATTCATCATATATCGGAATCTAATTTAAAAAACCAATTTCACTGTTCAAATTTACAGATTTACCGCTAAATTAACGGTTAAATTTTGAGTAATTTATGGCTATTAAATTTTGTCAATTAAACTTAGTAGTTTAAACTTCATAGTACAGTACAATATTTTAGTTACAATTGAGAATGAGAATTACCCTGGGATTAGCACCTCCCTTTGATATTTTTGTGTGCAAAAAATGAACGAGCAGTCAATGATTTGAGTCACGTGGGGGGATTAACGCCTTATGTGATCCTTAAAAATGGGCGATCAGACGAGTCTCACCCGCGTGTGCGATTGAATTTTTTTCAAAGCTCTTATTGGTTAATGTCGTTATTTTGGGTGCCCTCATTGGTCAAACGCAAACGTGAATCGCCAGGTGCAATTTTTGTTGAATACATTATTTTTCTTCGTTAATTCTAAGAAAAAATTAGCCAATGACTAGGGAATCCCTAGTAGGGATAATTCCTACATATTTTTGCGAAAATCGACTTGATTTAAGTAAATATTTGGATATCCAATTTCGGGTAAAAAATGCTGCCGGAAAATGTGGTGAACTTTTTTCCCCAAGAAGGTCCGAATCGGCCACAAATCGATTTTCAAGGTCGTGTTTTTCATAAAATATCGGTTTTTTCGAGTTTTTTATCAACCTCTTATCAACCGCTTGTTAACTTCAAACTAATATTTGAATGCGATACCTTAAGGGGGTGCCATAAACGCGGAAGACTGGAGCACAATAAAACAATATAACTTACGAAATTAATAAGTCAGTATATTTGTTATGCTTATTATAGTTAGCTGAACCGATATAAATATGTTTTAGCTTGATAAAATCATTTTTGTTCATTTTATGAAAGATTTGAGTTCGAGTTTTCATCTTCAAAATCGTAAAAATTTCAAAAAAATTCAAAACATGAAAATTTTCCGCATTTTTTGTCCAAATTTTTTTCTGTTTTGTTCATTTAAATCTGTGGGTAAAAACAAAAAAAACTAGCCACTTTCACTTTTTTTCAGGATGCCTACATATATTCTGACCGCTGTTTGAAAAATCATAAAATTTTATTTTTTTCATTTTATCGACCTTTTTTGAAATATTATGAAAATTTTCCGCAAATCAAGACCAAAATTTTTTATTAGGTTTTTTGAATTCTTCATTAAAAATCAGCAGAATCACTTATTTAATTTTCTGGTATCTAATTGAATCCCGTATGTCAACTAATGAGTTTGTCGCGCGATTATCATTTTCTAAACTATCGATGAAATTTTTATCACTTGGCTGTACACTCGATAAGTGCCATTTGCACTAATTTATACGAATTTTATGCTAGCAAAAAATTTCCAATAAAGTTGCGAGTGTATAGCGCCATTTCTTCAGATCGTAAGAACATTTTTAATATCAAACGCAATTGAACGTCATTTTATCTCAAAAAAAGTTGTTTTTCTCTATATTTTGGCCATTTTTGACCATTTTTCATGGAAAAAAAACTTTGATATTATGGAAATTTTTTACTGTGCAAAATTAAAACAAGACTTTTTAGCGCAGTACACCCGACAATGTCTGAAGTTTATTATTATCGTCTTCAAAAAAAATTCTATAGTCAGGTTAAGTTGGAAACTGATGTACAGTGAAAGGTGGTTTTTAATATTTTCACAGATACTTAGTTATGTAAAGAAATTAAAAATATAAACGTTTCTATGAATGAACACTTTTATTGTAGATAAAAAAAATTAAAAAAAATTTCACATTTTTTTTCTTTCATATATATATCGCTCTGAGAAAATGTACCAATCTGCCGGACTTATGGCACCCCTTAAATATTTCTAGAGTTATAATTTGTACGAATTATCCCTACTTATAACTTTTCTTGAATTTAAACTCCCTGGTGTTCAAAATGTCGAAAATGATCAATTGGTCTTTCAGAAGAAGTTGCTCGCAAACCAGAAATTACCGGGGATTGCTTTTATTCATGATTTTCGAAGTGAGAATAGACTTTGGCTGTTTTAAAAAGTACGTAGCTATATCAATCTATACCTAAATTGTAAAAATAAAACTCACTCGAATTTGCTTTGTTCATGTAAAGATGTTCGACTCTTAGCAATACAGAATCTCGGTTTTGAAATCTTTCATAGTGTTTTTGAAGTGTAATAATTTTAACTTGATCATCAAGTGGTTTTGCTAGCATTGAATTTGGTTTTGCATTCACCGTACCTGCAAATATGTTTAAATTTTTAAATCACTGAATTATTATTTTTTATAATTTTACCGTTCCAGATAAAAACTTGTGGCTTCATGAGGAATGGTTCTTCCAAAGCAATGTGCATGCCATTGTGAGCAGCACCAAATACCAGCAGATGTTTTCCACGAACCATCAAGCCATCTCCAAATTGACCTTATTTTTAAAAAATTTAATTTTATAAAAAAATTCATAATTCCCACAATGATAAATCAATCCAAATGCTAGAAAAATTCAAATTAGATATAAAAAGTTTTTGTTAAAAAATTTGAATCCTCAGCTTCAAATCCACCATTATCTTAAGAGGTGGTCGTTCGCAAAATGAGGCGTCTAGAAACAAATTTTCCTAATTTATTTTTATGTTTTTTAATAATATAGACGGCTGCAGAGTATAGGGGTAGGTATTTTATCCTAAATTACATGGTCAGGAAAGCACGTTTTGAGGGTCTCAAGAATATTTTGTATAAAATAAGTTGAAATTTATCAATTTTTGGAAAATAAAAACACGATTTATAAAAAAACTGAGGAAGAAATTTGGACAAAACCTTCGATACTGATCTGCACGGACTATTCAGTTGCCCATTCATATAAGTTTCGAATGTGTAACTGTCAAATCCAGGGAAGAGATACATTTAAAAAAAAAATTCGTCAGTTTTGTAAGCACGTTTCTGATTGGACGAACCATCTGTTACTTTCGATATCATTTTAAGATGCAAGATTTTTGTTCAAATACATCAGAAAGAGGTAATATTTGGTCCAACGATTTGTACTTTTGCGTTAACTGGCTATTGGACGACCACCCCCTTAAGGCAACTTTTTGACCGATAAACATTTCATGACAGTTTAAATAAATTTTGAAATCTTCTAAGTTTCTTTCTTTAAAACAAGGATTTGGAAATGAGAGAAAGTTAATCCGCCTAATTTTCCGAAATAATTATAATGATTGTATAGCGTATACTGGTTTGTAAACTGAAATTTTCAAATAATTCAAAATAAAATATATTTGCATGTCTTTCAAGTTCATCAAAATCACTAATTCTAAAAATTTTAGCCAAAAAACAGACATCTTAAAAGAACTAGTCGGATTATTTTGAACCCTATAATTTATATTTTTACCTGGTTCATTTAATGGTTCACCGACACCCCTGTGGTCATCGGCTGTTATTCTTCGATGCATCATCAAATCAATTGATCCTGGAGCCATTGTTCCACCAGCTTGTGCCCGATCGACTTAAAAATTTTAAGATAAAATATGATTTTTTGTCACTTTTCCTATCAAAATGAGCCTAGGGTTTTTTTACTACAAGTAGTATAAAGATGAGATTCTGTCACTATGTTTTTTATAAACATAACCGTGCGAATGTCATATAAACGCATTAAATGGTACTTACTGAGAACAAAGAGTGAATTTTTGTCGTCTTGTACAGCAATACGAGTGTTAATTGGATAATAGTTGCCAGCGACACCTGTTTCAGCATCAGTTGTATTTAGACTAAATGATGGCCTGAAATCTTTTGTGCGCTTCAGAGTTCCTCGTCCACTTGTATCTGTCCAGCAAACAGGCCTTAACAGGAAATATTGGTCGAATTTATAGATATTTATACAAAATTATTGATTTGGCACTTCTTCAAAATAAAAAGATTTACAAAAACTAATACAGTATATCGAAAATCTTGCCTAGTCTCATACGTATAAATATGTGCAGTATATTTACCCTCCGTCTTTATTTAATTATAGCCGAATAAACAACACGTAAATCAGATATTAAAAGCTCACTAATTATCATTTATTATTAAATTCAAAATTATTTATTAATCGTTAAGGGAGTGGGTGTCGCTGATTTGGACCTTTTACGAAGGTATTTTTGGATAAACTGGCGGAGCTGATATCCCAAAAACTTTTGTATCTTAAAAAAAAACTCTTCGCGATCATTTGAATTTAACAGTAATCTGAAACAATCCCACCTACGCCGACAACTACGCTTTTAAAAAGCTTCCTAAACAGACACTCAGAACGTATCTTCTCCTTCAATTTTCACCATTTTTCATTACTTTTTTGTGTCAAGCTCCAGAAAAGCCTCACACATAATGGAATAGCGCCCTTTTTTCGAAATTTTGCTTTTGGCGGACAAAAACGCGAAAAAACAATAAGTAATTTTTAAAATGGTTAGTTTGGGAGGCTCAGTCAACAGGTATCTTCTCCACCAGTTCAAGAGATACAGTTTCGGCTCAAATTGCATCTGGAAGCACAAGACTCGTTCGACAATGCATTAAAAAGTTTTTTTTTGAAATTTTGATTCGGGGTCTCTTGGGGGCCCTGTCAACTTTTCATTTTTATTTTGAATTTTGACAAAATTTTAGAAACCAAAAAAATTGAAAATTGACAAAATGCTTCAAAATAATTGTTTCTGTAAATTTAAACACTTTTAAGGATTTTGGTGCAATTTTTAACTCGGTAGCGTCAAAAGAAAACAAATTAGCGCACTTTCAATTTAAATCATAAATAAATCAATAATTTTTATTTTCGTTTTTTGTTTTTTTTGGCCGTCAAAAGCAAACATTTGAAAAAAATCTCGTGAGAAGATGTTTGTATAGTTGTTTTCTAGCCTGACACAAAAAAGCTCAAAAAATGATGTAAATTGACAAAGAAAATAGTTTATTAGTGTTTCTTGGGGACGATTATTAACTCGGGTA
>SCLH01001075.1:62820-103772 GCA_004367855.1 Oikopleura vanhoeffeni | reverse complement strand
CTCAAATACCCTATGCATATATGATTTATCTTATTTTACATATAATTTCTGCAACTATCTTTTCTGAAAATATTCCCATATAACTAAAATAAAATAGTAACTTGTAATTGAATTATTACTTTGGAAAATAAATAATTGTGAATGCCCCCGAATTATTGGAAAATAAAAAGTTTTTCGGACTATTCGGGGGCAAATAAAAACAAAAATATGAATACCCCCGAATTTCAAGAAAAAATCGATAAATTGACATAATTCGGGGGCAAACAAATTTTTTCCACTTTTGTATCCCCCCGAACTTTTCAGAATTAGTTTGCCCCCGAATATTTTTGAATTGGGGGGGGGCAAACAATCCCCCCGAATTGTCCTGCCACCCCTCACATATTTTTTTGACTGATTTGAGATTTTTTTGCAAAAATAAGTACTGTAATTAAGTACTGTAATTCCCCAAAAAACAACGCACAAAAAATTTTTGGCAAAAAATTTCAGCGTTCACTTGGTCGACGATGATCCTATTATGTATAAGGATCGAAAAAAACGTTTAAAGTCGATGAGGCGCTGCAGCGCCTCACGGGCAGCTGAGAGTTAAATGTTTGTGTGTGTGCGTAGGTGCAATTGTATCAGATTTTTTTATGTTGTGAAATGACCGCTAAGGTTGGTTCTGTAAGTAACAAATGTTTTTGGAATATCACGTTTGCTAGTTTGGCGAGAAATGACCTTGGTAAAGGCACACATTTGCGACACCCACTCCCTTAAACATGGGTTCTTCGTCTTAATTTAATTAGCAGCTATCGCATGACGTTGACCTTTTTTTTAATTTTTTTAATTTTCCTTGTCGAAGTCTCAATATGAACCACAACGCCCTTAAGGGAGTACTGGTCGCATTTTAAGGTCAAAAACAGGGTTTTTAGCGTCGCCTCAATGAAATACTAGAAGAAGCACGAACATATGGATTTCAGTTTAGGGATAATTGAACAATAATCTTGCTTCCACAAAACAAATCGGAGACCTCTGATTGGCCGACCAATCAGGAACGACCTTTCAAAAGTGGCAATATTTTCATTTCAAAAGCCTACTCCTCCCTGAGTTTTTAAGATAGAGAATACTATTATAGCTTTTATTGACCACAGAGAACGTGAGCAGANAGACAACTGTGATCGTGTATCACGTGATATGGTACACCTTGCTTTTCTCACTAGTTTTTCTATAACTCAAAATTAAAATTCTAGAATATGAAATGTTGAATGCAAAAATATGACCTTTCAACTTCCTCATGCAGACAAAATTAAAATTCCAACTGCCTTAAGCTCTCTGTGAACAACATTCAAAGTAGAGCCACAATTGTGGCTCTGGTGCCTTGGCGGAACTTTTTTTTATATGCTCACAAGGGTTAAAGAAATTTTTTGTGGTTTATATCAAGGAAATTTCTCATGAAAACCACTTTTTAGACACGATATTTTCTAAGTTTTCACAAATCAGGTGAGCTGAAATTGCAAAGAAAGGGATGATCCACATTTTTCGAAGTAACTATACATGTACTTTGAAATATCGCCGAAAGTGCCAGTATCGCCGAAAGTACACAATATCGCCGAATTTTTCTTTAGGAAAAGTAAGCAAATTGCTATATTATATAGTATTTTCTCATTAATTAATTATGTTAAATGCTTTTATGTATCAATTACCTCGAACATATTTTGCAAATAGAAGGTCAATAGATTCTTTTGGTGCGGACCGTAAAAAGTCTGAGAGTTTTCGTACTGCAAAATACCCGGAATTAACATGATTAAGGGTCCTAAATTGCGATCAAGAGAGTACTGGTCGCATTTAAAAATACTACTCCTCCCTGGATTTTGACGGCAGGAACCTTAAACTGGTATGAATACGATCCTAACGGATACGGGCAGAGCCCCGAGGTCCACAATTTGCATTTTTGTATCTCGTTTTTTTTCGAAACAGCGATTCAAATTCTCAGAAATTTTCAAAATTTTAATAAATGAAAGAAATATTTTCTCAAATCGCGATAAAAATACTTTTTTTATGACAATTGAAAATAAAAAGACTTCCTATCAACTTATTTTTGTCCATATTTTTAGAAAAAAATATTTGAAAGATAATCTAGAAAATTTCATGTCCGAGTCTCTAAATGCGACCAGTACTCCCTTNTAAGGAACCACTTCACTTCTTTCAAAAATTGATTTAAGCAATTTTTGGGAAAAAACAGTACTACTTTTACCAACCTTATTCCTTCAATATACGGTCACGTGATCATTTTGGGGCTATAGTGTAATGGGAAAAAAGTCTTAGAATTTTTTTCTGATCACGATGAAAGGTTTAATTTTGTGATTTAAAAAATTTTTGCAAAAAATAAGTACTGTAATACAGTAAAAATTTTCAAAAATAAAACGCAAAAACGTCATTTTGTTTCAAAGTTTATCGATAACTTTATAACTGATCTTGTCATGAATGATTAAGCGTCGTAAAATGCGATTAAATGGTGTGCGGCAAATAGTTGGCTAAAATCGAGTCTACGAGTTAAACATGGATTCTTCGTCTTAATTTAATTAGCAGCTATCGCATGACGTTGACCTTTTTTTAATTTTCTTTGTCGAAGTCTCAATATGAACCACAACGCCCTTATACCATCAAAGTAATGTTTCAAAATCCAGGCAACTTTTGTAACTACAGAATTCTCGAATTATTGCCTTTTTAGAAAATTTTGACTTCGAATTAACTTTTTCGAATTCGACAAATTATGAGAAATTTTTGAAAAAAGTTCCGAACATTATAAAAAAAAATGCCTTATTTTTCGTTTAATTTTTTTTTCATTATTTTTTTCAAATCAACAAAAAATACTTTTCAAATTTGCCAATTTAACTTTTCGCGTAGGTGATCACATATTTTTATTTGCTCTTTAAAAAATCATATGACATGGTTTTGTGATTTTTGGTCAAAAATATTTGGAAATATTTAGAAAATTTTCTTCATTTCTTGTTCAAAAATTTTCAAACTTATTTTTCTTGAATCATAAGCTGAAAATATTGAGAATGCCACTGTTTACTTTATTCAAATGTGTCCTCGTTTTGTTTCTTCGCTCTTATACTCTGAATTATAATTTTTGCAACGAAACTACGGTTTCCGCAAAATCCCTTTAATCCCTCTTAAATCCTGAAATATTTTATAACACCGAAATTTGTCAAATTGGTAAGCCGACCCATCTACCGTTTAAAATTAATTCCATTCAACTCATGAAAAAAAATATTTTTTTCGATGAGCCAAAATTTCGTTTTTTTCGTCTTTTTTCAAAATTTTAAATTTTCGATTTTGACGTAGAAATCGTATAAAAACAAATTAAATAAATTTTCAACGATGGATGGGTCGGTGTTAACAGTTCCTGATAAAAAAGAAAACAAATTAAATTTTATCTTAATTTAGACATCTAAAATAGCAAACTCGCGTTTTTAAAGTGTTTTTAAAGACGATTTATAAAGTAAAAATAATGAATTTGAAAAAAAAGATTATACGAAGTAAGCTCAAAAGTGGAAACTTCTGTTAGAAAAAGTTTTTATCCAAAAATTTCGAAGTGGAAAAAAGTTTCCCATCACGAGAAAAAAAATGAAAAAAGTGCAAATCTGTCAAATAGCACCGACCTCCTTAAGTTATTTAACCTTCTTACCGTTTTTCGCTATCTACAGAGTTTATATCAGCTGTATATCTTGAAATAACTTCTTTGCCCAACATACACCCCTCTGGATTCCAATCACATGTTACGTTAACTGGTACTGGTCCCACACTCCACTCAACTTCAATATAAGTAGCATCTTTCCATAATCTATAAATCTGTGATGCCCATGATCCCCAGACAACAGTGGCATATTCTACAATATTTCCTTTAGAAATTGTCACTTCAGGGGTTGTGTTAGCTGTAATGATTATTATCGTAAACATTACAAGTTTTTTCAATACACTTTATTATAAAGATTTTTTTGTGAACAAAACAGGGAATTTTTAGGGTTAACTCGTAGACTCGATTTCCGGCAAGTAGTGACCATTCACCATTTAATCGCATTTTACGACGCTTAAACATTAATGACAAAATCAGTAATAAANGCTTAAACAATGATGACAAAATCAGTTATAAAGTTAGCGATTAACTTTAAGACAAAATGATGTTTGTGCGTTTTTTTTTGAAAATTTTTACTGTATTACAGTACTTATTTTTTGCAGAATTTTTTTAGAATCATCAAATAAAACCTTTGACCGTAATCAGAAAAAAAAATCTAAGACTTTTTATCGATTACACCATAGCCCAAAAATCATCACGTGACCGTATATTCAAGAAATAAGGTTGGCCAAAATAATACTGTTTTTTTCAAAAATTGCTTAAAACACTGTTTGAAAAAATTGAAAGAGTTCTTTCAAAGTTTTTAAGATTTTTTTTCCATTAAACCAAAGTTCAAAAACGATCACGTGACCTTCAAATTAATAAACGTTTTGGTTCAAGTACACAAATAGTACTCAAATTACGCCGAAAATTTTGAGGACTTATAAACACATAATATAAGAACTTTGAACATAAAGTCATTTTCCAAAACGTCACGTCTTATTTTTCAAGAAATAAGGATTTATTTATGACATATTCCAAACCTTATTTTTCAATTATTTTGTCACATTTTTTTCGGATTTTGGTGTAATTAGAAAAAAGTTTTAAAAAGTTTGAAGTTCATCTCCACAGTTTTTTTATGTAATTTGAGTACTTTCCAAAATACCGTATATTGTGTACCGTATATCAAATTACCGTAAATTTCAAAGTTCATCGTAGAGACTCCTAAGTACCCTCAAAATAATCGGAAGGCTCGACTTTCTTATGAAAATATTAGCAACTATTGGTCAAATATGTACTGAACGGTCGCCAGAGAGCAACAATCCCCTGTGAAATCTAAAAAATTTGACCATTTTTTGCTCTCTAGTGACCGTTTAGTACATAATTCACTCATAGTTGCTATTATTTTCATTAGAAAGTCGACCTCTCCGATTTTTTGAGGGTACTAACAAGTTTCTACGATGAACTTGATATTGGCCTTGAACTTTGACTGGTTATTTCACACCAATTTAAGAGTCATTTTACAAGAGAATTTTGTGAAAAACATATAATTATTTTTGAATAGAGTTATATAAAATCATTTGAAGTTTACTATGCGGTAGTTTAAAATATAAATAAACGTTTAAATTCCTACTTTTATTGCACTTTTGTGTGTCACTGAAGGTCATTTTCGCGAATTTATTTTTTTCTTCTCCCATTAAATGCCTTTTATTCATCAGGAAAAATTTTATTTTAATTGTATAGCAAATTGGCTGAATTGTATTTTAAAATAAAAAATTATGGTTGATAATGAAATACTTGCTTATTTGACCTCGATTTATAAGAATGGTCACTACTTGCCGGAAATCGAGTCTGGATACAGATTAACTTCTTAAAGTCTACGAGTTAGGAGCCGTTGAGTTGATAGGAAAAATATTAATTCGGGTGAACTGTTAGATAGGTAGTCAAAAGAAATTCCCTTAAATTTATCACTTTGTGTCCTCTAGCGAAAGAAAGATTTTAAATCTGAATACAGAAGAACGCTAAGGATTGTTTTTTGATCGTGTCAAAGTATTATATCAGATTTTATATAAAAAGTTTTATTGCTAAAACCGCATTAGGCTGTAAAAAGAAATGCGATAACATTCAAGGTATTTTTTTGTGATATTGACATATATGATATATCATTGCTGACAGCAATTTGCTGTACTTTTAAATTTTGTTTCAAATAACACGTTTGTAGTACAAATATGACATAACGTTACATGAGACAAAATGCATCTCCCCAAAAAAAGAAACATTTAGTTCACGATAATATTTGCGGACAAATCAAACGTTTTTAATCAATTACAAGCTTTTTTCAAATATTTTTTGAATGAAACAATTTTGGTGCCCATTTTCAATTTAATTTAACTCTGCGATATAATTTATATATCATATAAAGCTTGGTTATATTTATGTTTCCATTCTCAGTTTATACAACCCCCTTTAGGAGCTGCGTTGATTATCTCCGGATCGGTTTTATTCGGACGGAAGATATAAGCTCCGCTATTTTGGCCATATCCCTGGCTTGAATTGAAATAAAGTAAATCGTTGCCGACATTCACCCCATTAATAGTAGCTAATCCCTTTGTACCAAAAGTTACATTGTAATATGCATTTGAAATTGTTTCATCCAACGATGGCTGAGGTGGGACTTTTGTAGATTTCAGTTTTTTAATGTTAAAAGTAACCAAATCCATTGGTTTTGTTTCTGCAATAAACCAAAGTTCGTTCAAGGCGTTTCCTCTGTTTCTTCGAATATTTTTTGTTTCGGCCGAAACCGGAACGATATCATATGGAACAACTAGTATAGCAGAACCTAATGCAGTGGTGACGTAAAAACCAGTTCCATTTACTGGTATTCGAATTGGAACATTTTCTAAAATATAATTTGAGCTGTACGGTCTGAAAATTTAATAATCGTCATTTTTAAAAGAAATTTTTTTCTCAACTATAGTGAATAGGGTGTCCAAACCGTTTAAATTTCGGCTTTTGGAAACGACACGTACGATACGGTGGCTTTTTTTAGGATATATTTGGTGACTACGGCTTTGCCGTATTTGGAAACCCCATAAAACCATATACAGTCCCTAACCCCTTGAAATGCAAGAAAAATCCAAAAAAATAGGCATTTCAAGGGGGCAAACGGGATTATGCGCATTTCAAGGGGGCATGCCTTTTTTTAGAGAAAAATTGTTTTTTTCTTGATATCTTTATGTTTTTTTCTTGATATCTTTATGTTTTTTGGATTCTTTGAATATTTCTACACAAAATACGAATTGTGGTTTACTGAATTTCTAGTTTCAAAGACTTAAAAATTCAAATTTAAATTTTCTAGAAATTTGAAAATTTAATAATACGAATAAACGTTTAGAAAACAATTAAGCGGTCTTTATTCATAAATTGATGTACAGAATATAGTGGAAGTCGGTGCTAATAAATTAATGATGTTTAAAAGTTTCAATAAAGGTCAACTTATTAAAATAAGGCAATTGAATGCGAGATTTTATAAATTAGAATCTTTTGTTTTTATGAAAAAATGCGTTATTGGCATTTGAAGTTTGTTTTTGAAGCAGGTACTTTAATTATTTCTACATCTTGTGTTTCTGGCCCTAACTCAAAATTAAAGCGCTGTGACAGTGGATTTTTGGACATTTTACCAGTTAATTGTTCATTGGTTTTTGAGATATGATATAAATGCTTTTTTTAGTAAAACTAATTTATTTGTAGAGCTTTCGATTTATTATAATCATTTTCGATACAGTTTTTTTTTCGAATGAGAAATATTTCGCAGAAAATGCATTAGAGTAATTTCGCTTAGTGGGTCTCGAAATTGGGTTATTAAGTAAGTAATTAAGTAATTTCGCTTTTTTGTTCCAATAAATTTTATTGAATAAAATTTTATTGAATAAAATATCACCTTTTGGAATAAACACTTTAGATTCTTGAATAAGCTTGTATTTGATATGAAATCGTTGTTTGAATCGAGTAAACCAGTTTCCAGAAAAATGCATTTTTTTAATTTCATCTTCAAGTTTCCATTTTTCAAATCATCAATATGTTTTCATAATTCAGTACTGTAATTTTGACAGCGTCACAAATCGCTTTCTGAAGGTTTCTGAAGTACCAATATTTCTAGCAATTACCTGTCTCTGTATCAGGGAAGGGCATCCGAGCTGATTTTCAAGATCGGATCGAAAATTTCGGGCCTCAAAATTTTTCAATATCGGATCGGACCCGAGTTTGAAAAAATGTGATCGGATCGGATCGGAAGCCCGATTTGAAAAGTCAATATCGGATCGGATCGGTGCTCGGTGTGATCGGATCGGACCTGCTCGGAATTTTACTTTGTTGAAATATATATTGATATACCAAAATTGATATACAAAAATTAGTTTGATTAATTCTGTGTTGACTTAACTTAAGTCACGTAAGTCACTTAAGGACCTTTAAGGTCAAGTCAAAATACTAAGAGTCTGTATAAGTGCACCGAATTTTTCCGAAAAATAAGTAGTCAAATAAGACTCCGTTTTTTCGACCGCTGTCTATATAAAAATCATATATTTTTTTTGTGCTTATGTCAAACTATTACACTTTAAGTATTTTCTCGTCATTTTTATACAAAATCAGACCTTATATGCAGTATTTTTGAGTCCCATACTGACAATTAAACAAATAAACCCTTTTACGCGCCAAAAAAACGATCGGAAATATCATCTTGCCAGGTGATGATCGGTAGAGATAATCAAAGAAACATTTTGTATGTAAAAAGAAGATTGCGTACTGTGCAAAAATAAATTATGCATTTTAAGGGGTGAAAGTCTTTTTCAGAAAAAANACAAAAACGATACTTGCGCATCTTTTTTAGTACCCTAAATTATTGAAGAATATACTGCGAGTTGTTTTCGAGCACCTCTAAATTTTCCTTATAAACTTTGAAAATCTCAATCTTGGAGGCAGAATTTTATGGCTCTACCCACAGAATTTTAATTGCGGGCGGTAGGTTTAAAGCATTCCGCGGAAACAAAGTCAAAAAAAGTTAGTTTGAAAACTCTGACACGCACTCACCACCCACCCTTAAAAAATGGGTTCATAAAAAAATCTCTAAAATTTTGTTTTCGAAAATTTGAGTAAATACAACCTAAAAGTGCTGCCGACATTACACTTTGGAACGTCTTCTGTATAAAGATCTCTCAAAAAATTATTGTGGAAGGAAGGGGATTTCTCTCAAAACTGGAACAAATGCCAAATATCCCCTTAAAAATTATCCAAAAAATTAGGGGGTTTTTGTTTATTTTTTAATGAAACACGCACGAAATTCAATTTTCCGTGAGAATTTTCGAACAATGGTTCAACTCCAACGGAGTTTAAAACTTTCAGCACCGGCACCCTCCGTCTTAAAATCTTGGGATCAAAAAACGCTGCAAAAACAATTTTTTTCGAAAATTGGATTATATCAACTTAAAAGTTGCTCGCGAATTACACTGTTTAAAAAAGAATTACTCTTGCTGTGTAAAAGTTCTTCAAAAAAATGTAATGTAAAGAAATTTCCCCAAACAACATGTCATAGCCAAAAACTTTTTCTCCTTAAATTATCAAAAAAAATATTTCTTAATTTCGGTTGATTTTTAACGACACGAAATTCAATTTTCCCTAAAATTTCTTCGTAATTTTAACTCCAAGGAGGAAAAAAGTGGTTTTTTAAATAGGTCATTTTAAAAAACTTTGAGCACCCACCCACCTCCTTCACCAAATTTTGGACAAAAAAAGTCATTTTTGAATTATTTTGAAAGGTACAATAACCACCAGTGCTGCAAAATTTTGGGTTCTATCAACTCCGCTTCTGTGGGTACAACTCTTGAAAATCGGACCTAACGAGTTACTTTTGGTCACAATTTTTGGGGCGGGATTTTTCCGGTAATATTCGCCCGGATATGGGAGAACAACAAGAATAATGAATGTGTCTTCAAACACGCCTAAACAAATATAAATTGGAAGCAGGAGAGAGTGGTGGACTTTCTCCAAAACAAATGACGCATGGCTAGAATTCTAGCTGGCCTGATGCTATTGGGTCGAAAAAACATTTTTCTCACCCTAAATTTTTTAGATAATGGGTGGATGATTAACCGAAATTAGGGCTTACGACAAGAATCAATCTATCCAAAAAAAAATGCACCGGGAAGAGAATTAGGTGAAAAAAACCATAATATTAAAATCCGCAATCAAAAAAACAGGCGTAAAATGGTAGTTAGAATTTGAAATTTGGCTGACAATTACTTTGGTAAATAGGGACTGTTCATATAACCCGGCTGAGGCGGACAATGACCTCTCAAACTGTGAATAGGGTAATTTAAGGAAAATAGCATTAAATCTTCACGAAACACAAAAATTCCGAGGCGGCGATTACTAATTTGGGCATCAGGTTCGACGAAGTAACTGACACCCATCATCTTGCCAGGCACGAATATTTTTGTGCAACTTGGAGTGAGAAGTGATGACCAAAGTTGGGCATTGATATTGTAACCGGTAAACATCGGTGAGCCACACGAGAGTGAGAGTGCACTATTTTTTTAACAGGAGCGCGCGAAAATAATCCCGTCCTCCGATTCTGTAAGATATAGACAAGCGACGCGCAAAAAGCAGGGAGACGGGAGGGCTGCAAGTATTCCGAGTTACTAGTTTTGGAGCGAGAGAGATTGTGTGAGAATGTACGATAAAATGACCAATCTTTGGCAACAAAATTCTTCTCCGTGAAGCAAGTTTCCACTCCGAGAGAAGTTTCTACAAAAATAAACAAAGCTTAATACTTTGTTGGGTAAATTCTAATCATTCTCTCTAAAGTTACCGCAGAATTCACGAAACTTTTGGACCCTATAAGAAAGGTAAGTATAATTTATTCACCTGGTTATTTTATCTATTCATTTATTCTTGGCTAAGTATAGGAAACATTTAATATTATGAAAAAATAATATTTGCAAATAATTTTTTCTAACTGAGAGAGATAGATTGCGTATACAGCGAAATAAAGAATGTTCAAAAACCTAAATTCTGTTACTGCAAACAAGAGTAAATCTGATTTATAGACCCCATTACCCATCACTTGACCTTAGAATTTTGGGAGGCAGAAGATAACATTTTCTCTAGGGGCTGTTTCAATATGTACTATAGTTGGAATCGGGTCAGGGTGTATATACCTATAGTAACATGTCCAATTGATTTGGCATGAGGGCAGCCACAAAATTACCTGGATCCTGTCCTGGTCCGTTATGCTGTCCTTTACTAGCAGATATTTTTTTTGGGACCGCAACAGAAAAGTTTTAAATGTATATAATTTTTGGTTTCGATCTCATCGGAACCATTTCTTGCCTCAAGACACGGACAAGATCCCTGTAATCTAGTTTTGACAGGACTGGACAGGAAAAAATTTGAAATGTTGCTTGCCTCAGGACAGACAGAATTTTCACAATCTTTGTGCCGATTCCTTCTCAACAGATATTTAAGGATTCTAAGTATTGGGCCGGCTAAAAACTGTAGAGAGATCAATTCTGGCGATGATCCAGGACATTGATACCTTATCCAACTTCCCGTTAAAGTGATTATTTTTGGTACATAAACCCTGAGAAATTTAATCTCTCGTGTTTGTGAGGGGGGTTTTTAAACCAAATTAAGTTGTTTATACTAACGATAATTCACTGTAATCCATCAGGTAACGGAGGAAATATTTTACAATAGATAAAGTAAATTTGTCCATTCAATCTAAAGCGTTATCAAGATCGTTAATTCACTCATCAAATAAGGGGCGTAGGCCGCCATTTATTCCCCCATGAAAAAAAACATCATAAAGATTTTTAGCGAGAGAATTTGTATCAAAATTAGAATAATGAAATCTTTTTGGTTGCTGCTCGTTTAATAGGGTGGTCAAATTAAACGAATCCAATTTTTTTTCGCTTAATTTTCAAATCGCATGATTTTTTGAAACTTTTTAAGCTTTATCCTGGTGTAATTCAGAGTGAAAATTTTTGGGAGTGAATATTTCGGGTGAAAGGCGCGAATTCGTTTAGTTATTGACCACGAGGAACAGTCGGTAAGTTTTGCGTCATTTTTAACGTTTTTTAGTGAAAAATTACGATAAAACATTACAGTTACCCAGCCCCAAAAACCCTGGCCAATTCCACATCAGAAAAACCATGCGCGTCAAACGAAAGTTTTGGTACTGACGCATCGGTCTACTCATTTCGAATTTCGAAAACACGTCTTGCAAGTAGAATAGTTTTTTATTTTATCCTTTCAAGCTTGGTCGCGGTATTTCGTCAAATCCAAACATTCTCCTAGGCGTCTAAAGTAAACATTATTGATGATCGGAGGTTATGAAATTTCTTTCTCTCTTGTGGTCATTTAACATATCGGGCAACTCGTATTTATGTTATTTTCATTTAAAACTTTTCCAAATGCACCAGGTGCAAAAATACTTTTCAAGTACAGAAGATCTGGCGTTTCTCTTAACTAAAACTTTGTCTTTGAGATCACGAACTAACACTTTTCTAATTTTTTACGTTATTTTTTTGTGTTCTATTCCGGAAGTTATAAACCGGGTGGCCTGATGGAATCTTCGTCAAATCACGCTAAAATCAGAAACTCTTCAAAAATCATTTTTTAAGCCGATAGAACTCTCTAAAAGGATTATACAGTAACGTAAAAGTTCTGGAAAACAATAATTATCTTCTTGACCTACCATAATTAGTTCGATACCGCTTATTAGTGTGGAACCCCAGCAGGGCCGTGTTTTTTACTACGAATTCTAAAAATTGAATTGTGAAGATTTGTATCTCAAGCTTTTTCGGCTGAGTCTTAACACCCTCAGGGTGCGAAAAGTCAGCATTTCTCAGTACCATATGGAAAGCGGCAACGGGCGATTTTAAAGACATGCGCAATAATTTTGAGGTGAAGAAAGAACCAGACATGATTCTCGTCATATTTCTGCGATTAGCAAGAGCAACAAGGGGAGTATTTTTTGAGCTGACTCCATTCATCGAGCATGAATCTCACGACTCAAAAATTCATCTATACAATCCAAACTAAACCATGTTTCCCTCCAGCAGGGTTCAATCACGGGAGAGCATACAGTGCACTTAATTAATATTAAAAGAGATCTCATATTTTAATTTGTCGTTTATTTTTAAAAATCGAATACGGATCCGATCTGATCCTATAATTCCAATACGATCCGATCACAATGTTTTGCCGATTTTCTCGTTCCGTCAGTACTTATTTTTACAACAGTGAAATTTTAAAAAACAGGAAAAGGTTTTTTATGAAAAAGTAAACTCGCAATATCCTCGTATTGCTCTGTTTGTAAAGATCTTGAGCCCTCAAAAACGCGGGGATGACGAAACCAACGCGGCGTTCAATAAACGACTTAGTCGATTTGGTTATTAAGAATAGCTCAAACGGCAACAATATATTCTAGTTGATAATACAATAATTAAAATTCGTCCCAAAAGCAGACCATTGTTTCTAACTATTTTTTAACAACAACTAATTATTAAACAATTTAACGTAATCTTAAAAAAAAAAAAAAAACATTGCGTCCGATTTCAAATCGAATTTTAAATGTTTATACAATGTATTTATTAGATAATTTTGTTTCCAAGTACATTTTTTGAGGGCATAAGCTCTATGTTACGAACTTAAATGGAAGATATCTTTAGTCTGTTCTAAGTATTCGCACAAGCACTTCGAACCGTCGTTCTTACTACTTTCAAATCTTACCCGGCTAGTGTTTTTTAACTGGAGCGCAGCTTCCTTTCAAATCTTTTTAGCGGGCCAAACAGCTAGGCCCACAACTACAAATAAGAAGTGGAGTATAAATGTGGCTCGCCCTTCTAACTACTTTTTTAAATTTCCATCTATCCAAATCATCATATGAATTTAATCCTCAATAAATGAAGGGTGGTTATATGGTGCTGAAGTAAACAATTTTGTTTAGGTCGGGTAAGGTTATAATAAGGTACCAAGTGCACACAAGTAAAACATATAAATAACACTCCATACAAAAGACTCACAGAATTTCCTCAATAACAAATAAAGCCAGAACTTTAAATCCCAGTTAAAAAAGTAAGTGAACAGCGAAAAAAATTTATATATCAGTCTTCTTTTGATTCAGAGGCTCCACCATACTAATAAAAGTATGACACGGTTTAAATTGACAAAAACTAATGAAGGTAGACATCTGAAGAAAAAACCCGAAGATTTAATAAATTAGTAATTTTATTAGAGTATATACTGTGATTGACATGGGAAGAAAAGAGTTTTTTCCAAAAAATAGATAACGAATAAGTTATGTAAAAAAATCTCCCGTGGAAACCGGTCTGGTCAGTGTCCCCTGGCCTTTTTCAAACGTTGTTATATTACAGAGGGAAAGCAAATCAGCAGGCGAAAAAACGACAAAAACATATAATCGAGAAGAAATTGGAACGAGTGTAGTAAACACATAATAGATCATTTCAGATCGCCAAGCGAGCGCAGGTGGCGCGTACGATCCCAGGACATATAACCAATTAAAATTGAAACAACGCTGGTCCAGTCAAATATCAGGGGAAACTGTTTTTAGAGCCCTTTTATAAATGTTGAAATCAATATTCGCTTGAGGAAGGTCGACCAAGAACGTACCCATATTTTCAACAATATGATGTAAAAACTGTCGCAACAACTAATCTTATTTCTACTCCATCGGCTTGTATGTTTGGTATATGATTGGTGCTGTTAACATAGGATGTTAACCATTCTTCGGGCTTTGGATGAAATTGACTCAATTCGGAACCTATGGTAAGACACCAACGCATCGGAAAAAATAAATCGAAATTAAAAAGAGATGTGTGTGAAAAACACTACTATAACGTTCATTTGAGAAACTAACCGATATTCCGTTTGTGGTGATTGGCGAGAGAAAATCATGAGCTATATCATAGCGGATAAAGCTATCAAGATCTGGGTTATATCTACGAAAATCCCTAAAATGTGCCTCCAAAATATTAGGCCCCTGGGACTCTAGATTACTCTAGAGTCCAGTTGGATAACTTTATCAACTATCTAACACAATTATAGGAAACGTAAGTGTACTCTCGAGGTAAATTTTAATATACAATTTGTAAAATTAAGTTTACTAACACTTTATTTTAGCACGATCCAGAGGAGATCGAAAACCTTCAAAAGTATTGATCTATATCACAGAGTATAGCGGACCAGATAGAAACAGAGTCTAAATTTAAAATTTTTGCACAAAAATATTAAAGTCTATAGAAAGAAGCACACAACTATTTGTAAAAACTTCTCACCTGCACTTGTAATATCAATTATAAACTACATATATTAGAAAATCCTCATCTAGGAGATTAACAACTTAAGCCAATTGTTTCTTCGTATAAAGCTATTGAAAATCTTAAATAAAAACAATAGACAAAACGAAGCATTCAATAGATCTTTTTGAGTGCGCGAAATAAATATAATCTCTTTACTTATTAATACAATCAATTTTCCGTGCCTTAAACACAGTCAATAGTGAGAATACGAAAAAAAGCACTAAATACTCAAGCGATAACATATCCACTCTTCTTTTAAAGTATCTTGCAAGGTTTTTTTCTCAGCCTGAAACCTTCGTTTAATCTACACTGAGATAAATAATAAATTATAGTTTTCAATACATACGAACAAATACGTGAGCAACGAGTTGTCGAACTGTTTAGGCTCACCTATCACAAATAAGAACCAATAAATTTAAGTCTGAAAAGATAAAAGACTAAAACCTATAAAGCAAAAATAGCTTGTGCCTACCAATTGATAAAATAATAAAACTAGATAAACACACTGTGTAGGTCCAAACATAAAGGATATTTGCACCGAGCAGTTTAAGTATTTATTCTTCGAGAGGACCTGAAATCTACAAATTGACGAGACTCCAATTATCAAAAATACTAGATCAGGAAATGAGTCGGTATATAAAAAAAAATAACACATAAACACTCTCGTACTAATATAATCATCATAACGTATCCTGGTTACTATTGGGTCTTATGGTAACTAAAAGGGTCGGAATTATCCACAATCTAATACGCTCCACTAACAATTCCATCCATGCGTACAGGGTCATATTCACTATAACATTTATGGGTTTTGCAAAGCGGACCCAAAAAAACAAATAATGCCTCATCCGAGCATTTTATCGCACAATTGGCAATCCTATCTAGAGAGTCCAGTTAATATAGCCATATAATCAAATATTAGGAGCCTCAGCTTGTAGTATACTTTCTAGGCCGAGCAAGAGGAGCCGATCTTTATTATGAACTTATGCTTAACAATCACCTTATGGTTCCGGGAATACAATTCGATCTGTAGTTCTGTTTAATAAAGAATTTCTAAAAAACTGATCTAACGTCCAACACAATCCTCAATCTAAAACAACATATAAACACAAATTAAAAGTTAGACATAATATAGATATTAGATATTTATTACAATAAAAAGAAAATAAAGGAGCTATGCATGGAAAAATAATTGATATCATAAGTTTGGAGAAAGCAAAACACAAAGTAATTTCCCGCGTACAATTTCTGGATCTAAAAATAATAATAACTTGCAACACTATAATGCAATGATTTTAAATGAGCACAAATTGACTATCCATTAATAAAAGACTAATCTCATTAAAGTTCCATAAACCAAATATGATAAATGGTTCTAGTGGCCGTCTTGGACCTAAGTGTTCCTAGGGAAAAACCGGCACAGTCATTTTATCTAATATCTTGAGTCGAACTGGACACCTCGAATCCGACTATTTAATTTTACAAAAAAGCCCGCCGAATCCAGAATGTTATTTTAGGCAAAAATGCACTCCCGAATTCTCCTAGTTTATCAGACCAATACTTCCTTAGCGTTAGAAAACTTTAAAAATACTTTGCGCACCATAATACACGTCTTATGCTTGATAAAGCAAAATAATAAACACCTCTCAGTAATTTTTTAAAAAAACATTACGAGTTATATATCACACAAATATTCTAAGAAAATTTCATGTAGCGAGTCGTCAATATAATCACGTGTTATTATCAGTGGCAATTAAAAAATTATCCAAGTCGAAGGGTGCAGAAAATCCGAATGCATACATCTAATATCATTTAATGTTTTTTGTACCTTATGGCAAAATAATTGAGCACACAGTGATTATTATATTTAAAGTCGAAGGAAACGTTTCAAACATGTACAGTGTGTTTGTCAAATAAAAAGTGCACCCTTAACCAACCCAATTATCATATATCAAATATTACAAAAACGATAAAGAGCAAATGTCTGCTTAATGGATATCTGCAAATAATGGATACACTACAGATTGGTATGAACATAGAACTCTGTGAGCGAATATTTGAAAAGTGAAACATCGAAAAACATTTGTATTGGTGTGATCGCTCTAAATCTAACCAAATATGTTAATTGTCCTGAGAGAGGAATCCAGGTTGGATGGTACTAGATCCCGAGTATTTTGATGCAAATATCTTCCAGAATCCTTGCCGCTACAATCTAGATCCCCTATAGATGGTAACCACACACCAAGATAGCTCACACTGGTTAATATATTAGACTGAGAATTAGAGAGAGAGAGCACAGTAGCACTAAGCAACTATAGTCCCGCCACACACAACACTATTATTAAGAGAGATCCGAAAAGAAATAGGAGCACGACGCTGCGACTAAGCACTTTACCGAGCTCTAAGTATATTATGCCAGTATATGAGAGATAGATGAGAGTGAGAACAGTAAAGGGGTGTGCACATCACTTTACCCAAATCTACATGGGACGAGAGATATAATTTTTGAAAGGTCACACAGCCCGGAAATTACATGCACGTAACGTTTTAAAAAACCCAATTATACCAAAAAGTCTAAAATTTGGGAACACTTCATAATGAAGTAAAGTTCATTAATGAACTAGCACTGTAATACACACCTCTGTGTAATATCAGAAGAGAGCACAGTACCAATATATCCCCCATCGTTCGTATAAGTAGAGAGAGACCTGACTATGAGAAAGGGCAAAGAAAGGTAATAAAACTTTAATTTGTTAATTTTCCGTATAGCTTTTACGTCAAACTCTCGGGCGATTCGTGTATATTAAACAAATTTGACGAATGTTTTTTGATTCATTCAAAAGGCCAATTGCGTCTCTTTACACTATAACCTGCACGGTAACAGAGTTTTCTTTTTGTCAATTCAAAATTTTTTTATATATTCTTTCAATGAAAATCTACGAGGCCACACGAGGAATGAGAGTACTTAAATGAAAATAAAATAAGGAATTGGCTCTTAAATATTCGGAAGCACATATTTGATCTTTATATCATCAAAATCTATAATACAAAACGTTCTACAGCATCACAGGATGTTAGGCAGAGAACCTGAGACCAGATATTTTATAACCAATCCGTCTCATTTACCTATTATATATGAAACCTCTTTCCAAACCAGATACCTCCGCCCTCCCCCCACACGCGGCCAGCACGAGCGATTAACTAGCACGGACCTTGGTCAAGCGACAATACGTGCGACCGGCGCGACTGGCTTCAATAGCCATATATATCCTCTGCCACGACCACCGTGAGGTTACAAGTGATCGAATCGGGACCGGTGAGGAGTGCGAGTCAAGTGGCCAGCAGGGTCTCCTGAAGAGTCGATGGAGGAGCACAATGAGAGATGGGTTGCACACAGCTACGGAGCAAGCAATCAATTAATTAATTTACTATCCGCACGATGGACGCTTTCTGTATCTAAGTTTGTTATGTACTGCGCAAAGTCGAAGAGTATATATGTAGATATAATGGCAGAGGAGAGAAGAATATGTGAGACAGCAATGAGAGAGAGAGAGAGACCTGTGCATCAACATCACAACCGAGTAGTCGTTAATAATACATATTGTTTTTGTTGCTTCCGTAAGACGAGGTCTCGTCATTTTGCCTACTTTAGCGTCAAATTTTTATTTTTGTCAACAACTGAATGATTAAACAATTCAGATATGTTACTAACATAAGTAGAAAAAATACTAGGAAAAAATGGTCCGATTCGGACTATTATTTTTATTACATATTACGAATATATTGTGCTTAGGTTTCGACCTTACTCTAATAATCAAATCGCTAGCGTTTTCGAAAACCAAAATAATATAAAATTAGCTAAAAAGATGGCAAAAATGACAGAGAAGGGTTCCGGATGACCTCGTAATCGGTAGAGTATACCTCAGTCTATCTTCATTTACTAATAATTTAACCTAATAGAAATAAAAAGATAAGACAAAATGTTATTCCACAACCATATATCTGGTCATTCCTCTAGAAATTATACTTATAATTAATGAAAGAATAAATTATCGACAATGTGACTAATAAAATAAATAATTGATGCATAATTCATTATATAAGATCATCAGCAAAATGTGCAGGAAGCTTGTATTCATAATTCATTGAAATCAGATTTGTACCTACGATTTGATTCATTTTAATTATTACCGTAATAATCAAATTACAGTAGATTGACAATTCAAAGCACCCCTTAAGTAAGCACCCTCGTAGCTCCTCCCTTTTCGAGCATATTTAATTTAGTAAAATATTTCCGCTTAAAATGACCCCAATCACCAACCCTAACACCTTTAAATTTTCCGACCTTGACATTTCAAATTAATAAGACGCGAAAATATTCTCAAAATAAACCCATAGATTCTTGTTAATTTTGAAATACATATTACAAGATTTTTCAATATAGACGTTTTTACCTTCTGTAAATCGAGATTATTTTGAACAATGAATGAGTTCATCTCATGAAAAGTCATAATGTACCTATATTTACAATAATTTACATTAATTTACCTAAACGGTTATTAGGCAACAGACTGTGTGACAACGTCAAAAAATCATAACTCTCCGATGATCGTGTTGTTCGACAGGAACTCGACTTAAAATCAAAATAAATCGCGCTGAAACCCCAAACTTTTCGATTCAACATTTTAACAAATAAGAAAATTTCAGCCAAATCGATAATTTTAGGGTTTCCTCACGATTTCGAAAATTTCAAACACTGACTAACGGCATATAACCTATCGAGAAACAAAAATTCTCCGTCAAAATTTTGGGAAAAATCTAAAACCGCCACCGCCAATTTCAAACTTTGATTTTGAAAAATTTTTTAATACTTTAACTTTTCATTCTCGAAAAGTCCCGGTAATGAAAATTTGACAATAATTTCTATTTGTATCGAAAACTCCACATATAAATAACGTATTTTTTATGATTCTTCACCCCGGAAATGCGATTGATTATTTTACTAAATTTTACTCTAGAATTTAAGTTACGAACGCATAGTGATTCGAGGATCTTCGACACAATTTATAAATGATGCGTTTTACACCAAAAAACAAGTTCCTAAGAGTAAAAATCCGTAACAACGAAGTGATCGAATAGCTTGATCGATAACCTTGCTGTATGAAAGCAATTTAATTACTGTAGCTCTGTCTAACACGAAATTATCGATTTGACCATAGTATGAAATCACTGCACACGAAATAACATTAAACCAGCATAAATTCTCACTTGCCTGTTAGAATCTTGTGTGATCCTGAAAGATAAAACGCTCAATGTAAGATAAAATGTCAGTCATGCAAGGAAATAACAAATTCAAAGAGCATAATTTATCTTAAGTATCGAAAATTGAACACCTAAAATTTTTCTGACAAAAACCGACCAAATGTCCTTTTGTAAAATATTAAATCCCTATTATCCAACACCATATTCAACCAAACATTAAAAATAACTATCCTGGGAGGATCTATTGAACCCAGTTCAAGTTAATTCCGAATTTAAATTTTTGGATCTTGAAATTTGAAAAATCGTGAAAATTTTGGAAATTTGATTAAATATTTGTTCTAGAGTATATATATTAGCTATATTGAATCAGAAATGGCTACTCAGATTTTGTAAACCCCCTTTAGCCTCTATTGCACAGCGCGAAACCACCCTAGACGACACAAATTTTTTAGCGACGAAGTTCCATTTTGTTGTTGAGAAACTAAAATATGCGGAATACAAAGGTTTTTAAAAGGAATGTCGTAGTTACGCGGACTGCCGTCATCGTTTCAAGACCGTCGACATTTGATCAACGTTGAATATAAGTACCGTATACATTCAAAAAAAGTTCTGTACTTTTTCGATCGAATCAAAAACAGTCACTAGGAAATCACAAATGAACAGACTAAATTGTCATATGCAGACAGACAGGATAAGAGACAGACATAGAGTATATCACTAACTGAATCTGGAGAGAGTGATAGTGATTGCTAAGTGCAGCGATTATAGTATCCTTCTATCAATTATTCGCAAACTCAATCTCGTGCCTTTTAATTATGTGGAAAATGCCATATACTCAACTAGCTAAGCATAAGTGATTAAGGAGAGAGCTTGTAAAATAAATCCCCGAAAGCTAATCAATTTAATTTGGTTTATAAAGAAATTACTTTACTATTCCCATTTCAAAATCACACGAATAAATCATTTTTTCTGTCAAAAAACAGAATTCAACACAGTCCCAACCCCTAAAATGCGCCTCCTGGAAAATGCACAAATCCCTTAAACCTCTGAAATGCTGTTTTTTCTTAAAAAGACGTTCACCCCTTAAAATGCATAATTTAATTTTGCACAGTACGCAATCTTCTTGTTTAATACAAAAGTTCTTTGATTTTACTCTAACCAATCATCCCCTGCAAGATGAATATTTCCGATCGTTTTTTAGCGGTAAAAGGGCTTATTGTTTAATTGTCCAGATGGACCTTTTTTACGTATTTCATTATTATTTAGTGCGTGAATAAGTGCGTCGCTTTGTCCAATCAGAGCGTCATATTTTCATAATACTTTTTTTCCCACGATTCGATAATAAAGAAACAATTTTGTTTCACTCTTGCTTTATTTACACCCACAACCCCCTTAAAGGGGATTATGTGCATTTCAAGGGGGCGCATTTTAATGAGTTAGGGACTGTAGTGGCAGATAAAGAATTAAATTCCAGATGGATTCATAGATTTTGTTTTTGAATTTCAGACCGGTTGACCGGTAATGGCCGATTTCCGGTAGATCCGTTTTTTAAAGTTGGTTTAATCGGGCCAAAATTCGGTCTGTAGACTAATTCAGGGACCAGGAGTTCGAATCTGGTATCAGATTACATTGATAACGACATTATGAGTCATACTCACTATCCCAGCCAGATTTATTCTTGTCACAGTTTTCTCTATCTTCTTTATACGAACTCTCCAAATTGACCCAGAATGACTCATAATGTTGGACGATTTGAAATAAGTAATTTCAAAAATAAAAAATCGGTTTTAATGTGTTTAACGTACCCCCTTAAAAATTTAGTTATGAAAACATATTCAGGTTAAAAAAAGTTTCCCTAACAAAACCACTTAAAGATATGACGAATAACCTCTTTACAATTAAAAAGAAATAACACACGAGGAAGTTACATCCAGGACTAAACGCTAAATTTACGTAAATATCAAAGGAATTTAAACGTAAATACCCCAAATTGTTTGGAAACATTACGCAAATTGAATTCGAAAAATCACTGATTCCAAAAATCAATTAATTATTAATTAACTAATCAAACAATATAATCTGTTTCAAAATAAATATACCAATATGGGAAATATATCAGAAGAATTAAATCTTAAGGTTCCCCTACATTTATGCAGTATATTCAAAAATGCACAAATCAATGTTAGTCTGAACCATAAAACAACCCAACTGACAACAAAAAGTTTCGAAATTTGCGTTTTCGATTTTTCTAGTATTTCAAAATATAGTTCAAAAATACGTTTGTCAATGACACAAACCAAAATACTCGATTGACTAAGCAATTTTCTTCAGTTTTAACCAGCTTTCTTTGGGCCACTTAACGAAAAATCGCAAACAATTTTTTTCGTAAATTTTCACGTGAAATATCATATTTTGATTTGGGTCACAAAATAAAAAACGCTGCTGCAGCAAGTACATTTTTTAGAGCTACGGGGTTTTACAATAATTGAGTGAATTTTGAAATTTAAGCTACGAACCCTAACGGAGGAATTCGATTTCCAGAAAAAAGTCAAAACGTATTTTGGAACCGGTTTTACATACTAAGAAGAAATAGCACTTAATCAAAAACGCTTCTCAGGAAAAGTTAAAGACAATACAATGGTTATTAAATTTGGGTTTATTCAAAAAAAACCGAGAGCTAAATTTATTTCTTAGTGCTCTGTGCTAGTGTAATAGGGGCATGCAAAAAAGTTTGGAACAAGTACTCAGATAAAGGCAGTTCAAAAAAAAACAAAAACCTTGCGGCTTTATCTCAAAAAAATAAATATCCTGAACCGGTTGTGCTAATATTATGGGAGAATACAAATTAGGAGCAGGATAACCCCTTGCGTCAAATAAAATGAATATCTCTTCATGATTAAAAAACAAAATCATATCTTTGTACTACATCTTGTCTGAACTTTCAAAATATTATTTTATTAATTAGTTAACTTTTTGGAACGACATACTTTGAACATTCCAAACTTCATGAGAACTTTTCACCTGCAACTGAATTTTAAAACTGCAGTTCTGACATAGTATTTCGAGTAATCTATTATGATACATTTATTTTGGATTTAATTTTTTCACAAATGGTTAAATCTTAAGTTTCTGATATTATGAATTGATATATTTTTAGCGGGGATTCTAGTTCAATTTTATTCTGACCTCATGCAGCACCCAAGAAAACTGTGGAATAATGCTGGTTCCAAAACAAAAAAAAGGGGATTACAATTCATTGTAACTCCCACATTCCCAATGATACACCGTTGTTGAAGACATTGACCAATAGTAATACGCGACGAATAACAGTAATCAAAAGCTGATTCAATATATTATGATTCGTTCTACACGGAAACAGTTACGGGGAATTATTTTTTTTTTTCAATCAAATAGTCAAACACTGATCATGAAAATCCAATTTACATAAAAAGTAAAGTTTACAATGAGTTTATAAAATAAATGCCAACGGCTTCAGTCATACCTCCTAAAAAGATTATGAAATCACATGATTTACTAGAAGACACCCACAATGACGTTGATACTTATATATTAGTTGAACAGTAACATAAATTTGGCGGTATTCCTCAAAATTCTATAAAAATAATAATTTCAATAATAAAAAATCCACTTTTTCATGATGAACATGCAGAGATGTTTTTTCCCTTTTCATGATTAGTGACTATATGGACTCGACAATAATAAAAACAATTGGGGAAGAAAAATCACTTCAGGTTTTTTCAACCTTTTGAAATTTGCATCTTTCGCCACCATCTTAAAAAAACAAAAAGCTAGACAATAAAACAATTATCAAACTATAATTTATAAGCTTTTCGGGGATATTTCAAATATCTTCAGAAGTGCGAAAGTAAAAATTGGGAGTCAATTTTTCGGACAAGGTATTACTCGTTTAACAAATTAAAACATTCATACCTCAAAAAATCTGACCAAAATTATTCGTTTTGCGGTTTCGAGACACCATACTATTATGCTTTTTTTTCAATTTTTCATAAAGACTAAAATATGATAAGCTCGATTATCAAATCATCTTCAAAGCAAAAAAAGGTTTTGAAAATATCTCAGCAGATTCACATAAAGGTAATTCGCGCTCAAAATATAAGAATAGTAGTCTCGCAAATTGGGGTTATTAAAAGGGTTATAAAAACCATACCCATAGTATACAAGGGCAATATTTTTAAATAGTGCATGAACGGAACGCCTATAAAAATCTAGATCTTCTATCACTGGCGCGAGCAGATATATTGAATATAATTCAATCCGCTAGTTTAAACAGGTATACAACTTTAAAGTACCATGAGCATTAATGGCCGATTAAAAATAGAATACCAACATATAATAATTTTACAATACCAAGGTACACTTCTGCTGTTACTCAATAATTGCCCGCGAGATCGAATGTATTTGCACATTTAACGAATGCCCAGAAAATTTTTGGCGAAAACTAACTCATATAAGAACTTCCCACAATTTTAATTTAAAGATTTATTATGAGTTTGCTTAAATTCTGCAGCGTTTTCAACTCTAAATGGATAATATCGCCAAAGTCGGAAGGATGGCGATGGTATCAAAATTGAGCCCCAGCATCAGCAATATATTTCTCATATGCTGGAACACTCACTAAATCGAAAATTACAAAGCTCAAAATAATATCATTTTTATACAGACTTGCTAGATGATTGCTTATGATGTCGAAAACGAACAAAAAATGCAATTGAAAAAATCAATTTGGAAAAATGAATTTATTGCATCCTTTTTGGGGAAGTCCACGGCGTAGAAATGCAAAAAATATAATTAATCATTTGATAACTAAAATAATTGAAAAAAATGATACCTTGAATACGAGCAATACCGAAAAAATACAATATACACATGATAATGACTTAAGGGGAGTGTCCAGCGAAAAAGTGGGGCTGAAAATTTGGATATAATAGTAAACTGACCCTGAAAAAAAATTGTTGTCAGTTCTCGCACGATTTTGAAATAGGTCACAAAGAGTCGCAAATCAACTCAAATCACCAAGGATGTTTAAATCTACATCCGATCTCATTAATTTTAAACGAAGATGACTGCAGAATAATAACTTTAATATCATCGATAAATTTTTGTTTTGGATTCTTAAACGAAA
The DNA here is from genome assembly GCA_004367855.1 of Oikopleura vanhoeffeni. NCBI lineage: Eukaryota > Metazoa > Chordata > Appendicularia > Copelata > Oikopleuridae > Oikopleura > Oikopleura vanhoeffeni. Next base: position 78,370 of record SCLH01001075.1, on the reverse strand, counting down.
GTTATCGCCGGGGGAAAAACTGTTTTATTATCTTTTGAACAAGGCTTTCTGTTTACATAGAATTTTTTTTAATCGAGTCCCGTTAAATCCGTCGAATCTTCTCTTAAATATATAAACGATCCAAATTTTTTAATTGGCCAGAAAAAAGTTATGCGCGCAAAACTCTGCGTTGCGGAACTTCTGCATGAACTCAAACATATATAGCATTTGAATAATATATTAAGTCCAAAACTAAAGTTGAATAACAAATTGCAAGAATATAATAAGAAGTTTTACCGGTCGAAACAATAATAAGATCAACACAATTTGACAGTAGGATGTCTATATGTAGCAATAAATATGGCGCATCAAGAACACATGTTACAAAAGATTGACAAATATTAACATCACATTGTGTGATAAACCTGGCCATTGTCCGTAATAACCACTGATAAAACACAATTAGGGCAACAATTATTTGGTTAGGAGTGTAGGGATCTGAATACTATACAATGTATATAAGGTTAACCAATATTATCAAATGGAAAAAATCAACTTTTGGAAAAGCCAAAATTAATCCAAGAAGTTTTAATAACCGTTTTTAATCGAAATTAGAACAGCAAAATTTTCAACAACAAACCAAAGAAAAGAGAGTATGAAACACCCGTACAAAGAGTAAACTGACGGTCAGGTACATCCAAGGATATTAAATGAAATTTTATCCATGCGAAGATAAAATTGAAACTAATAATTCATTCTGAAGAAATACACTTCTATTCTAACCAGATAATCAGAACTTTATATGATTGACCGCGCAAATACATATTTCACAATATTGATACCGATTCAACCTATAAATAAGAAGCTAAATATAAAGAAGAATAATTTCAATAGAACTCAAGAAAATTGATCGAAAGTTCAAAAAATTTGGGGGGCTTGGGCCCTCGGTGTGTCCAATTGAATAAAACAAATATCAAAGGATTGATTTTTTACTTAGTTGGCAATGAATGTGAAAATGTCTGCGTTTCATGTACCAAATTGCAATTTCTGTTAATTTTCAAGATTCTTCGAATCAACTACAAAATCAAATTCTCGTAGTTGCACGTTCAAATACTGTAGTACCAGCTTACAAAGAAACTCAAATAAAGCAATTGACAGACAACCACCAATAATTAATCCATTCAGTTGTACATTGAACTACTTCCGACCTTATTAACAACTGCATCACTAGCCCAACTATATTTGCTCAAAACACATCTGTTTGATTAAAATGTCTGAATTCTAATTTCTTTGTATATTGGCAATAAAAAATCATTGTTTGTCAAAAAAATCTAAAATAAACTATTTTCATATTAGTTAAAATCAATCGATCTGATTTTCTTAGATGAAATTAACTAAGAAGTAATCCAGTATTCATTGCCATTTATTTTTAAGTTTAAATTCCAAGCGTTCTCTTTTTATTTTATCCAAGCGATAGCAAGGCATTACAATTATGCGCGAAGGCGCTAGACACAGATAGCGCGGTGAAACCCGACCAACCTTTTTTCTTGGTCGATTTAGTTAAACATTTCCGCAAACTTTTGCGGACACTACCCCCTTAAACGCGTGCTCCACTCAGTTAAAAATCATGCTTAAATGCGAATATATCGCCTGACAATTGTACTCTAATAGAATATTGGAAAATGCGTTAGAAAACCTAGAGGAAATTCTTATTCTAACCAATATCCAAAAAACTTAATTAAAAGTAAAATTAAATATAAAAAATCGGGAATTATTGGCCTAACCGACAAAGCATTAGTCTACAGACGAAATAACCCGATTCTCACTCTCTATTGAGCTGCCTTTTAGAATACAAATTAGCGAATTGGGGGCTACTAAATAAATATATTAGCAAAAAATACCCAATAACCGGATTAAATTGTTTTAAGAGAAACATTTTTAAACAAAAACTTTATTAACAAAATTTCCACAAAACATTTTAAACAAAAAACACATTTTAACAAAAAACATTAACACAAAAAAAAATAATTTTTAACAAATAAAACATTTTTTAACAAAAACTTTCTTACAAAAGAAAACATTTTAACAAACAAAAATTTAATAACAAAAAAAAACATTTCTTTACAAAGAAAAATCATTTTTAAAAAAACTACATTTTTATAACAAAGAAAAACTTTTTCATAAAAATTCTAAACAGAAGAAAACTTTTGAGTTCAAACACATAAAACACACATTGTTGTAGGTAAATCCTCTACACAAAAATACAAAACTCGTTCAATTATTATTTTTGGAAAATAAAATCTTAATTATGCTTATAATAAAGTACAAATGGGAAAACATTTCTAACAAAATTAAAACCGTGCAGTAATACACAGGAAAACCTGGGGGTGCAAAACTTTTGTCATGAAAAAAAAATGGGGTGGGAGAAAAGGTTCCGTAGGTACCCTGTCTTCTTGCCACCAACTCGTTTTTGTGACAAAAAATTTGCCCTTCCCGAGTGTACACTTGAAAAATTTAATTGTAAACTGATATATTCCTATCTTGAAATTAGCAACTAGGTAAGGTAAATCGGTGTCCAGTTACACGGTATAGAACGAGGCACAACTCTTCTTGGAAAGCGTAGGTGGTACAAAAATTAGGTCTGTCCGCAGGACCAAACGTCTATTTTTAACAATAACCCACAGGACTTTCCCGAGAAAAGTTTGCCATGCCGACGAGTGTAACATAACAATTATTTTCTATAACCTAGGGCCAACAAACATTTGAGCCTGCACATGCCCTTGTTTGCCTCTAGCGCTTCGGAGCCACGAACTCAACCATCATACAAACCATTTTCAACCACAATCAGAGTACTTGCAATCAAAGCTTCAGTCTACAAGAACGCGTAAAACAAAGGCCCTCTATCAGAATTTTAGACCGGATCTGAACGACCAAAACCAACACTGCCTTTTACATATCTAAGGTCTTTTTTGAAAAACGGAACTCGCCCACAATTCTCCGCTTATTAACTCTCAGTGACCCATAACAATAACACTTTCGCTAAATCTGTTCTGAAACATTAACCATGTTGCTTTCACTCCCCGGTATGCTAGGATAACAGCGGGAACATGTATTATCATTAATCATTTGGTCATTTTTTGGTAAAAAAAGTAACTTGGCATTTAAGGCACAACAAAATGCGAAAAATAAATGAGAACTGAGCATTTCCGCTTGATAAATATTAGCCACAACTTTTAATCTTATTGACTGATCCATCCATGTAGGGTATCTGCAGATTGACTATATCACGGTGAATTATACGAATAACTAACATTCATAAAAAACCGAAAATGCTTATTGGATATACTAATTGCGAAAAGACACACAAATTATTTTTGGACAATCTCACCATGAGTACATATGTACAAGTGTTTTCCAAACGGCAAAATCTATTACTCCCAGAACGTATAGCCAACTCAAATTGGGCTCAATCACAGTCACGTACGGTATATTCAAGTCTTTCCACGACTTTTTTTTATCCGGACGAACAATGCTAGAACGCCAATAACCAGAGAATTCACAATCACACTCAATCCTATCTCAACCTAGGAAATAATTTGGAAAATGGTTCAAATGGGTTAAAATATCCTAAAACAATTGTTAAGACTCTCACCGAGTTTTTTTGCAAATTTCCACTAAAATCGAAATATGATTTTGGTCATTTCCAAATTCCTGAAAAAAAAACTTTCCGAGTTTTCGAAAGTAAGCCAAAGAAAGCCATAATAACTGAGAGAAACTGGCCTACCAAGCGATGTTGAAAGTGCTATGGACAATTAACAACGTTATTTTAACTAAATCTTTAAAAAATACGGAAAAAAAATTGGAAAAACGAAAATGCAAAAAAATTCGTTTGATGATTGGCTAGTACACATTATCATCATCCCCGGATCAATTGGGAGCATTTTATACCCTAAGGCCTATTAACAACAGATATACCCTAAATCCTTTAAGATATGTCGCATTAAGATCGGACATAAATTTTCTAAACTTTAAAATGTTTTCTGAATAAATAATCAAAATAATTGATAAGAAGTCTTTTTATTTTGCAATTTGTCATGAAAAAAGATTTATCGCGATTTGGAGAAATAATTGTCTTTCATTTGTTTCAAAATTTTGGAATTCTGGACATTTTGAACTCGCATTGTTCCAAAAAACTAAATACGAAAATGTAAATTGGGACCTGGCCTCGCCCGACCTATATCGTATCATAATTTAATCCGTTTCCGGCTCAAAACTCCAGGGAGGAGTAGTATTTCCACCCGAGGCACTTCAAAATAAGGCCAAAAACGTTTTTTGCCATTTAAATCCGGAAATTTAATAGCAAATCGAACCTTGGTCTGCCACGTTCTCTGTGTCGAAAAAGCGATAAAAGTATATCTATCTTCAAAACCAAGTCAGGAGGAGTAGCTTGAAGAGAAATATGCGCACTTTTGCAAGGGTCGTTCCGACTTGGTAGGCCAATCCGAGGCTCCGATATTTTTGTGGAAGCAAGATTTAATGGATCACTTATCCCCTAAACTGAAATCCAATGTTCGTGCTGGTCTAGTATCCATTGATGCACCTTGAAAAACCCTTTTTGCCTTTAAATGCGACCCAGTATCCCTAGCGCTCCTTCCATCATTAATTTATTAAACGACAAAAAAACGCCAAAAACGTCTTAAAAAGTCAAAATTTTTATATCGGGAAAATATTTTTTTTGTAAAAAATATTTTTGTTAATAAATGCATTTTTGTTAAAAAAGTTTTTTTGTAATTTTGTTTGTTAAAAAATGATTTTTGTTATTAATGTTTTTTAATAAAGTTTTTTTTTGGTTAATTGCCATTTTTTTTTTTAAAAAATTTTTGTTAACAAAATGCGTTTTGTTAAAAATATGTTTTGTTAACAAAATTCTGTTAAAAAACTTTTTTGTTAAAACTTTTTGTTAAAAAACTTTTTTGATTAAAACCTCCCCTCGCCGTTTTAAGACATAATTGGAAATGTTATATTGCGCGTTGAACCCTTAAAGCCCTTCTTTTCACCCCAAATACATCATTATGTTCTTGGTTGTTCACAAACTTAATGTGTCATACAGGTAGACTTCTAAAAACAAAATCAAGAGCACATAGATGTGCTGCTCACACTTTTTTGACCAATATATGGTGTGAAAAATACTTAGTGTTTCAAAGAGCAAATACTGTGAGGATCCGGAACCCACCGACGTAAACAACATAACGGATTTTACAGCACTCTCACAAATTTGCAATTGGCAAACGACGCTTAATGAGTCTCATATCACTCATTACAACCCACTTGAATAAACAACATTAAATACAAAAATCAATTTATGTATTGTATTCCCATGCCTGGGCAAACTCTACTCGGTTTTTTACTTTTCGCTCGAACAATAATTAATGCGTTTTTCGTGAAGGCAAAGAGTGAATTACTCGGGGCCAATTTAAACGCGCATCTGGCTTCAATAACGTGAATATTTCGGGAAAATTCCCTGGAGACATTCTACACTCTTCATGAGACTTTTGTACACAAAACTTAAATCTGTTTATAGTATTCAGCTAAATCAAATTTTTTAATTCTGAAATTTCCTCGGGAGGATCTGAGATTCTTTGTATAAGGCATAATTGTTTTAAAAAGATAAAAAATGGAACCTTTAAATATCCCGCATTTGGAGATGGGACTTAATGATTTAGTTTCAAACTCCCACATTAAAATAACTACGGCCCTGCGTGACAAAGCAACGTTTTTCACACTCGTGAAGAGATCTTCCTTTCAACTACTACCTTCCTCCAGAATAAAGAAAAAAAAAACTGGGCAATGCCAAATCAATGAATTTTCCGGGGGTTAAGCAAATTACTTAATCTCCAAAAATCCGGAAAATGACGATGAAAGTTTGAGCGTCCTGGCAAAAAACTGTCTTAAAATGAAATTATCAAAAATTGCGTTTTCCGATTCGAGCTTTTATACTGACAAAAGCTGAAAATTCTTAAAAATTCAGTAAAAAGTATATGACGATTATTTAGTAAACATACTAATTTGATTAATGCACAATTATTTCCCCTCAATCAACAAGTAAAACAAAATAATGAACGCCAGACGTCCAAACACCTGGCCGCGTCCAAGAAAAACGAAGAAATTTACGCGATTTACAAACAATAATTTCTCTCGATAAGCAAAATTCGAAGCCCGGTACGGCAGATCAAATTGGGACTTAAACAAAATCAAATCGATTGCTCATTTACGGAAAATCCGATCAAACTAACTTACCCGAAGATTCTGATACGATTAAATATCTTTAATTATAATTGTCTTTTATTAAACCTGTTTTTCCTCACATAACTCCAATTTTCCTTCGTGTCTTATTCCAAACCACCGCAATAAACAGGACTGGAGTATAATTAGTTAAAGTAAAAATTAGTAAAGTGAAATGTAAGTTAAAGGTTAAAGTAAATAAAAACTAGTGAAAGTAGTAAATAATAGTAAATGTAGTTAAAATAAATATGAAATGTAGCTTTATAATTTACAACAGCGATTTTTTTGCCGTCGTTTGAAGTGAAAGTGTAGTTGGTAGTGAATGTATTCTAAATCTTGAGTGAAATGTAGTTATCGATGAAGTATGAGTTAAGAAAAGCATATCGGATAATTGCAAAATACACTATTCATTTGGCAAACTAGTTGGCGTATTATCCGAAACCCACGCAAAAACTATGTAAAGCCTCCGCAAATAACCTACGCAATCCAAAAACTTCACCTAATCGGACACTGCCGATTTAATTGAACCCTACCCTCGTTCGCTTTCGTGTTTGTAACTTTCTCAGAACCTAATTGGTCATGGTCTAATGGGTTCCAATTTAATTTTTCGAAAATAAATCAGATAAAATACATAAAACCGACCATAAAGGTCAAAATTTAATTTATTCTTTGTGAATTGATACGAATAAGTAAAATATAACTGAACTAATGAATTATAAATTATATAAATCGAAACTGCGTATAACTTCGCTTGATGATGTGCGCGAATCGCGATTTAATTTAAGTTTCGGTCGTTTTTTAGTACAGCTAAAATTAACATGAATAGAAGAATTATCTTTTGAGCAATAATTCCAATGCTTAGAAGGTCCTTGAATTATACAGTCATAGTGGAATACTTCTCTTGATTAGTAACTCAATGTTACCTTACAAGAAGCAGCCAATAGTATCGAGCAACACGATTGTCCCCGATTGACAATAGACGCTTACCAAAGCATGTATCTCAAATTTGTATTCAAAACAGAAATTACTTAAATTTAGATGGGGACGATAAAAAATCGAATATAATAAAATTCTGACATACTTGGCAAATTCGGCGATATTGGGTCCACTCGGAGTATTTTAGCTGGGAAATCGTGAAATTGCGTAGGTTTTTCGAGATTTCGGCAAATTCGGCGATAGCCCTCCCTGTACTCCTGTCAGAATACTCAGATTTTGAGACAACTCAATTAATTGGATACTCGCTTGCGGCTCTCAATTCTAGACGATACATAAATTGAAAAATTGTGGTTAACTCCCGTACGGCGACAATCTCTCGTACCCGAATGTCTTTGCCATAAGGTGCACGCTAAATTGAGCTTATAATCACGAACACATATCAACATATATTGTCAATGAAATGAAATACATCCAAGAATTCTCTATACCATAAAAACATTTGTTAAAAAAAGTAATAAAATCATCAACATTTAAGAAAATAAAAATTCTCTCATTTTGCCGACTTCAACCAAGTAGATAAATAGACACGAACTGGCCCAAATTTGGGTTAATTACATTTCAATATTTCAAATATTCAAACCTGCCAACAATTTGGTAGATGCAGCAGCCAAAAAAATGGAATTTTTAACATCATCTCATTAAAATGAATCTAAAAAATTTTTGGAATAATGATTCTCGTGATTTCGTTCTCCTTTTTTTTTCGCCTACTCATTCTCGTAACATATTAGGAAGTTATTGACTCAGATAATGAATCTATTTAAACCGGAGGCCTGACTGATGCAAAAGAAGTCTTGAATTCGTTACGATTTTATAGGGGCTCCACGTATTTGATACTTGCAACAAAAACATAGTATAGTATTTGAAAAAAAACTCAATAGTCCAAAAAATTCCAAGGGTCACACTTACAAGTTTAAGTACATTTTTCTCATTACAATCATAATCGAATAAAATCAACGTGAAGAAAATACTTAAAAATAAGGTTGAAATATTATATGATAAATCCTTATTCTCTCGAAACATAAGTCCAGCGTGACGTGTTTGGAAAATATAATTATGTTTCAAAACTCTTGAATAGGTTATATTGCTCCAAAAATCGGTAATTGATCACGATTTTGTTTACTTTCATCAAAACCTTATTCATAATTGGAAGGTCATCGTGAATCATTTACGTCTTTGTTAATGGAAAAAGTCTAACATTCTAAAGAACCACTTCAACTTCTTCAAAAATTATTAAAGTAATTTTGAAAAAAAACATACTCAATTTGGGTCAACCTTATCCTTGTAATATAGGTAGTGACCAACATTCGGGCTATGGTGTAATGGAAAAAAGTTAAATTTTTTTTGGTCCCGCCAAGCAGGCTCTTCTGATGAATTAATTTTTTTTGCAAAAAAAAAGTACTGGTAAATCGCACGCGCCAAAATTTTTCTCTAAGCTCTCTCTCAATTGCATACAGCTTCAATTATGATCTTTTCTAATAAAGTATCGAAAAATTTGTCGAAACTTTCCGTTTACAGCCGTCCCCATGGCGTTCTATTGTGCCATTTGGGACACCAGGATAAAATTTCGAAAAGTCAATAGCCCATTTGTCTTATGAATTAAACTAGGAACAAGTTAGATAAAAAAAAATTTCAATTCCGCAATTTTCTGTGAAATGACGGTGACAACTAAGTAACAGAAAATTTCGAAAAAAAAACGCACAAACGATCAATTATTCAAATAAGTCCGACTCGATCACTGTAATTTGCATCAACAATTAAGGCCTAAATTGCGGATTAAAGGCCCTTGCAACATCATATGTGCAAAAGACAACTACGGGAGTTAAAATTAAGTGTAAAAATATTAAAAGTCCGATTAGTTATCAAACATGACAATAATGAAAAATTAAATAAAAGAGCCCAAATTGTTACGAGCCACGACCCATTTCAAGATTATCTGCGACAATTGCTTAATAATTATTCACATAGCCCCTGCTCCACCCGTTGTTAAGAAAAGTACTGAAATTATTCGGGCTCAGTCAAGATATCATTGTCATTCATTATTCAAATGAACAGGTAATTAAATAAATAAGGAACTTGTAATTTTTTGTTCGAATCTAAAGAGTTATTCTTGAACTACATTTCACTAACGAATAACCTACAATGTACGTTAGATAAACTCACATCCCTTCGCAACTACATTCACTCAACGGGTGCCTACGCAACAAAATAAGCTGTTGTAACTACGTTCACCATTTTATTACACATTTCACTCCTAAAAACTGTTGTTTTAACTACATTCCACTAATTTTTCAACTACATTGCATATTTTTTTAACTACATTTCACAATTTGTAACTACATTCTACTTTACACTACATTATACCGCCCGCCAATTAAACATATTTGCCATCAATTCCAAAACGCCTCAAGCGAAAAGCTAAAAAACCGAGTAAGAGTTCAATCGTACCGTGATTTCCCCGTAAGAATGACCCTTATGACAGATAGAATAGTAGCTAAGAACAATTTCGAGGCTACTATTTAATCATTGAGCGTGGAAAGATAACTTTATGTAACTGCGAGAATATTTCTAAACTCTTTATCTATATTGAAAATGAGAATATGAATAGTTATCATATCTTTAGCCTTAGAATTGCAAAAAAAGACAAAAGTTATTTACTTTAATCGCACATTCTGAGATGGATTGTGAAAAAATCGAAAGCGTAATAAAATTAGTTTTTCTCTATAAAAATGCAATTAATAACTCGAAACCTTACATAAAAAAATAACATTTTTACAAAATTAATTGATTTATTTATTCTACGCACAAAATCAAATAGTCAAATAACAAAATTTTCGAAATTTTAAATACTCGTGAAGAATTCCAAAAAATCCTGAAACGGAAAATCGTTTTTGTGTGAGATTGGTTTTTTTTGGATGTGGTGGGAAGAAAGCAAGCGATCAGAACGGTAACACTACTCGCTTGTCCAAAAGCGGACAGCTTCGAATTGTTAACTCGGTGGATGGTGCTGAATGACAGGAGGCTTCGCACTATAACTGCATGTTGGAACAAAATGTGCTGGTGCAATGGTTAAGGTAAATGGCGTAAAAACATGTCAAAAAATTGAAAAAAGTTGACATTTTTAATTTTGACATAAGAAAATAAAACTCTCAGAGTTTTGCTAATCTCCAGTGCGCAATGGTTGCGGAAAGTGCATATACGTATTGTTAAAAGTTGGATTCTCCAAAATCTACTTAAAATTTAGTTGATCGGGTTTTGCTGAAGTACTTTATTTAGACATTTGTAATTCGTGTATTCAAAGCTATTGAAAAAATCCTTATAAAAATTGTAAAAATATTCGAATAATGAGTCATTTGAACGGATAACGCCAATCTCGCCAAAATTTTTGACAAGCAACTTGGCGATATTACCTCCCCTGTAGTGCGAATACCGTTCCTCATATCGCATCAAATATTAAAGACAATTTTATAAACATTTAAAAGATTGTTTTCGTCACATGTTCACCAATTGTGCTCTGGCAATTGACTTTTGGTCATCAAGAAACCCAAGCCAACTTTTCGCCTTGATGGGTATCGATGGTGTTTATTGCCGCTCGTATCGGACATCAAATAACATCAGAAATGCATCAAAAGCAAGCAATGCTATGATAGAAACGATCAATGTCCAGGTCACGTGATTATCTACTGGTGGATTTGTTTGTACGATTATGGGCCACCTAACTGGTTTTAATTGGGGAGGTGTCTGGAGACAACCCAGTCGTCGATAAATGAACACAGACAGATTACATGAGGAAAGAGTACAGTTTTTATGGGAGAAAGGCAGCTAAAATCGTCTCAGCGTTTTAAAAATAGTGGAATGTTATTTGGCAAATATATTAGTACCTTGAGAAAATTAACTGAAAAATGTGTGTATTTTTTATTTGTGCATTATTGAAACATTCAGTTAACGCATTTTGGAGCAACCGAAAACGTGATTCAGTTCGCAATTTCCTCAGAGATGAGATTCACAATCTGATGATATCCAGTGTATAAAATTGGGATCTCTAGCTCCAGTTCACGTCCGCGTAAACTTGCTCGACGCCTATTGTCACACGTCGTTAATTAGGTGCTACATTGGTCACACCGAACGCTAAACTAGATATACTTAATCTTTGGGAAATAAGAAAATTGGTTTCTCAAAATCAATTTTAATGTATAATTGACCCGTCGTCACGTGTTAAGAATGATAGAATTGTTAGGATATAGATCTTGGTGTGAATTGAGCCATTTATGTACTTCAGATTTGACTCAATATATTTTTATTCATATTTTAATATACAGTCATCCTGCGGTAAATTATGAAATGAATAATAAATAGGGTTTATATTGACACTGGACATTGAAAGATATCTTTTGAAGCCTCTAGTTGGTGCTTTTTCTAGTTTGCTTAAGTACACAATGTATAATTTATACTACTATTTTACAGACCAAACTAGCAAGTCTAACTGGAAGTCTTAAGAGAAAAACAATTTTTAATATTTTAGTTACATAGCAACTAATCTATTATATAATGACAACAATCAGCATTTTACTACAAACATTAATGTACTTTTGTGGTCATTTTTTCATAGCCTTCAAGTCGATCGATATACTGCAAGATGCAATGGTCATATCATGATGACAATGAGGATTTTCAATTATAAATGCTCTCATGGCTATAAACACTTGACAAGTAATTTATTCATGTTAAATAAATTCATGGCGAGAAAGTCATTTAATGTACTCTACTCCAGTGCTACACAAAAGCCGAATGTACAACAGAAGAAATGGACTGTAAAAACAGACGATTTTATGCCTTATCAAAGTGTCCAGGTGGGTCAATATTGTCTGGGTAAACATCTCGACCAGGGTTCAAGGGTAGTTGGTATACAAACTCAGTACTACAAATGTGTCATCATATGAACGTCAGAAATCCAGGAACATGAGAACAATCAAGTCTAGGTTTGTGAGTCTTTCAGAAAATTTAGTAATCATAAATTCTGGTGCTTAATATTCAGGGCTTCGTTTTCATGAAACGGTTCTCTAGTCCAGATTAATGCATCCTCGAAATGGTGTTTTCTTGGTCAGCATCTATTACATAGACTATTGTAAAAAGTGAGTTTACATTTAATCGACTTTTTAAAATGCCTATCTTTAAATAACAATTTAGAATTTTTTATTTTCTATTATTTTTGATTCAAACCAGTTAATAAAATAAATTTAAATTTTTTTGCAACATACGTATGTATGTTGTTGATCGGCAGAATTATCTTGAGATGACTTCATTCAGATCACCTTGAAACAATTAATTCGCTTTTAAGCCCAATTAAATTCGATTTAGCCAATTAAATCAAGATTCAAAAAATACTCTTCTACAATCGCTACTAAAAAGGTAACACTGTAGGTGTATTTAACTCGTAGACTCGATTTTCGGCAAAAGATGACCATTCCCATTTAATCGCATTTACGACGATTAAACATTAATGACAAACAGATTATAGGATTATCGATAACTTAAAGACAAATGACGTTTTGTGCTTTTTGTCGAAAATTTTACTGTATTACAGTACTATTTTCTGCAAACATTCATGAAATTCACCAAATAAACCTCTGATCGTGATCAAAAAAAATTCTTAGAGATTTCCATTACATCATAAGCTATGGTCCATAGCCCAAAAATGATCGACGTGACCGATATTCAGAAATAAGGTTGGCCAAAATAGTACATTTTTTCGAAATTGCTAAAAATACTTTTGAAAACAATGAAGAGGTTCCTTAAAAGTTTTTAAGACTTTTTTTCCATTACACAACAAATTCAAAAATGATCACGTGACCTTCAAATTAAGAAAATACGGTTTGGTTCAAGTACACAAATAGTACTCAAATTACGCCGAAAATTTTGGAGACTAATAAACACATAATCTAAGAATTTGAAGATAACGCACTCCAAAAACGTCACGTGATCGTATTTTCACAAAATAAAGGATTAATTTATGAACATATACCAAACCTTATTTTTGAATTATTTCGTCACGTGATTTTATTCGACATTGGTGAATATAAGAAAAAAGTCTTAAAAACGTTGGCAATTATTCTGAAAGCTTTTTATGTAATTGAGTACTTTTCAAAAACCGTATATGTTACCATATAAATTATCGTTAATTTCAAAGTTCATCGTAAAGACTCGTAGAGTACCTCAAAAGAATAAAAAGGTCAACTTTCTCATGAAAATTTAGCATTATAGGTACTGAAAGGTCGCTAGAGAGCAACAACCCCTGTGAAATTCAAAAATTTGACTATTTTTTAGTGACCGTTCAGTACATAGTCACACTCATAGTTGTGTATATTTTCATCAGGAAGTCGACCTCCGATTTTTTTAAAGGTACGACAAGCCTCTACGATGAACTGAAATTGGCTTTGAACTTACAATGAAATTTTCACGTTAATTAAGAGTCATTTAACTAGAGAATTTGTGGAAAAATAATTATTTGAATAGAGTATAAAAAATCATCTGAAGTTTACTATGCATAGTTAAAAATATAAGAACGTTAAATTATATCAATATGCACTGTTCGTGTGTCACTGGAGTCATTTTCTCGAATTATTTTCTCATCTCCATTAAAAATGCTTATTAATAAAAGATATTTTTATCTAGCAATTAGTATTGTTTTAAAATAAAAAAAATGATTATGTTGATAATAAACTTTGCTTATAAGGCACGATTATAAGATGGTATACTTGCCGGATAACAGTTGGGTAAGATTAATTCAAAGTCTACAGTAAATAATTTGTCAACACAATATGAAAAAATTTCATTGGTTTTTCTAAGATTCGTTTATTAAAATAATAAATTATAAATATAAATTTTCAAAGATATGATTTTTTAAGTTTAAGATATATGAAATGTTCAAGTTAACTTTGAGAAATTTTTAATTAAAAATCGAAAACTTCTTTAACCCACTCAAGAGTGACGAAATCGAGTTTAAACTGGCTCTGCTTTGGTATCCGGCCAATGAATGGAATCTGGAACGAAAAACAACATGTTTGACGATTATACTAACAACCACATCGGTCGAACCGGATGTAATGAACTTGCTGACATGTATTTCATGATGTCTACAGACCAGTTGACGAAATGGTGTGATTACAGAAATGTCTCTATTTGCGCGTAACACAAAGCTGCTGATTAATTACAGTTGGATTACTCTCCCGCTTCTCATCAGGTAGATTTGAGCCTAAGACTGAGAATGAAATGAACATATTTAAAACGCTAAATGTTTCAAATGTTTGTTAATTATATCTAAGAAGATAATAAACCGTCCTTTTAAATTACCGGTTTCGAGTTCAACAACAAGGGTAAACATAGGTCGTTGCATCAAACAGGTCAAAGCGTCGAACTGTAACTCCCATCCGAACGGAGCAAGCTCTCTGTTGGATGAGATATGTGAGAGACTCTGTAACCTCAGTTAGCCAAAGACTCGGGATTCGAATATTAAAATGCATCTGCCATATCTACAAAAGACAATGTTTACTAGTTTTTTAATTGGGTGTTCAAGGCTTCTTTAATACTTGGTAAAGTACAAGTATGTACGTGTCTCGAAATGGATAAGTAAGGCTGCGAGAATTCATACCAAAAAACTCAATTGGGAACAGACCATGGACGTTGCCATTGATTACTTTCATCGAGGGATTGAAAAGAGCGTAGAGAGCAAACACTGTCAACACCAAGGTCACTCAAGTTCAGATCCTAGAGACAGCGACCTTCATTACTTTGTGACCTATAGTTCTAATAACGTTAGGAGATGACCTGCCTTCTTTTGAGGGTACTTGCAAGTCTTATCAACGCTGGCTTTGCAAACCCTTGTCGGTTCGACGCTTACTGTTAGCTCTCTCCGCCCAACCTTTAAAGAAGAGTCATACAATCTATTCTTTGATAGCCCGTCCTACTAGTTGTTAAATACGTTCATAGACATTTGATTTTGATTCTTTTGGATACTTTCAATCTATACGGATGAAACTTGAGATTGCCTTGAAGCTTGACCGTCATTAGGTCAATATTGTCTCGACCTTCAATCAAAAAACAGCTAACCGAAAAACGCTTAATTTTCACTGGCCAAAAAAAATACAGCCTTCTAGACTTCATACGTTCTCATCACCGGTTGGGGATCTTTCTTGTAAAATCAAAAAAAATTGACCGAAAAATCTATTGTTTCGAAAATTTTGAAGAACCGAAAAAAATCTCTGTACTTTAAAATACCAAGAAAAATCTCTACAATAGG
>SCLH01001075.1:18565-29390 GCA_004367855.1 Oikopleura vanhoeffeni | reverse complement strand
TTATCGTTGACAAAAAATTTAATTTTCTAAAATATTTTTTACATATACAAAAGTTCATATTTATTCGCTTGTAATGCTAGAGTAAATTTGCAAAAATTCGAAAAAATGTTACAAAAAGCTGTTTCTCTGATATTCCACTTGTTTTGCCGTAATCTTCAAATGGAAGAGAGGCACTCTTAATACCAAAAACTAAGTTGATTAATTATAGTTTTGAAATTCTTTTGAGTCAAAAAAACGAAAATAAAATAAAAAAGAGCGTTCCTCTAAGACGCACGACAATTTCAAATATAAATATCAACGTAGGTGTTTGATCAGAGAAGGGAAAGACAACTATAAGTCCACTAAAGACCAACGCCCGCTCAATGCATATACGATCAAATGGAAATAATGAAGATAATAAAATTGTGTAATTTTAAATATTTTGAAAAAAATTCTAAATAAATTTTCAGGCGTATTGAATACCATCATTTGCTGCGGGTACACAAAATCGATGATGGACGCCATTGTGTAGCTGCTGACTGAGATGGTGCATCCACAATTATGGTGGCGGAGAATACTGCCACTATTGCGCCAAGAAATTTGGTACTGTTGATGAAAGAATCCTCACGTTTCAACCGGAGAGTGGCGCCTATTCTCGAAATTGCGTGAGGGCAAAGTCTCCAGGTGTTGACAATCTGACGGATGCATAAGGTTCTTTAAATTAAAATTATCCTTTCAACTATTTTCGCTGTATTAGAAACCTTTAATCGGCCTTGGGGGCATATACAAAAAGAGGTTTCACCGAGGTAACAGAGGCTTTAAACGTCCTAATTGTCACACAATTTACAGACAGTTACACAGAAGCTTGAACATCGGCAATTAACTTTTTATGTACTGTAAGTAATCGGGGGATTCTCGAATTCGTGAACATTTTTTTGGTGGGCGCAGCCGATTTGTTGTTTGGATAACCGAGCCAATAAGTGACGCGCATTGTAAACACGCAACTAAGGAACCCCTGATCATCCTGTAAACAGTTTTAACCACTTCAATTCCAAAAACCGAAATTTTCAAAATTCTAGAAATAGAACTTAGTTTCTAGAAAATGTTGTTTAAGAAACAAGGTCTAGTGCATGTATTTTTCGTGATCTTATCTGAAATATCTAGTTCAAAAATATATCCAGAAGTAAAACCAAAATGCGGAAAAATATAATTTAAGTTTTGGAAAGTTTCCAATAAAAATTTGTGTATTTGATTTTTGGATGATATAAAATCTGCTTCAGCCTTTAATGTTGCCCCTAAGGCTAAAGGAAAAGTTCAGTATTTATTATTTTACAAGGCCGTTCATTAAGAGTTTCTTTGTTAAGATCCTGATCTGTTGAACAGATATGTTAAAGTCTATTTTAGCGAAAAGAAATTTGATAATTTTATAAAGTTTATCGACGTCTAACCTGAAGAAGGGTGCGAACGCGTGAAGAATTTGAATATGATTCAAAAAGTAAGGGCTTATCTAAAACGGGATAAAATTTCAGGTGTAATTTAAAAGCAAATCTTCTGAAAATGACATCGGTTATAGTTTTTTATTTGGAGTTTCTGCGTCGCACCCTATTTATTTATTTATTTAATATCTGGTGCTAAATCTTCCTGCAAAGTTATTTTTAAATCTCTGCCAAAAATTATTCAGTATGTTAATACATTTAAACAAAAATTGTATATTGTTTTCTTGAATTTCGTCTATTTCATGTGATACAATTCGAGACCTTGAAAACAAGCAATTTGTCGAAAAATTGTAACAGTAAGTATAAAGTTTTAATAGCAAAGTCGGATAGAAACAGGCAACCGACGCGAAATGTAAATGAATATATCGAAATTGAATGGTAAATTATCAACACAATAATCTCGGAGAATACTGGCTTTTTCCTAGAAACATCGTGATTTTGTAGTCATTTTTTTTCAAATTTTCATGGTTTGGGTGGATAAAAAGATTTTTATACCGCCTGAAATGCTGTCAAGAAGACAGGGAACGGTTTCTACATTTTTAAAGTTAATGTAAACTGTATGAAATTTGTACTCAAGATTTGCGTTTATTTTTTCTAAAAAAATTCGACAAACTGTTGCGAAAAATGCTAAAATGTTTGGCAAAATATACCTTTTCATTATCGTCGATTGAAACGCATTTTTTGCCAAAAATCGAAATTACATATTTAAATAAATTCATAAAATTTCCTTTTGATTTGTCTGATTCGTTCTGTCTTGAAAAAAATTTGTCTTAATTCTTTTCTGCTTTCCCATCATATTTTCTGTCCTAAAAATACGAAAATAGACTTATTCCAATTAGCGTCAATATTATTTAACCCTTAATTTTTCAAATACAGCTATAGTGACTTGAAAAGGACAAGGCTGGCAACATTTGTGATGAATTTACATAAAATATTCTGATTATTTTTAAATTTTAATTTGTACTTTAGAAAATATGAGCACCCATTGACTGATGGCTGTGTTGTTGTTCACTGCTGTTGACGATGAATAATGGGCGATATTAGAAAGGGGAAAACTATTGAAGAAGCCAAAAGAACAAATGTCAGATGATGATTCTGGACTCAGATGACGATGATATTCAGTAGAACTTCCGTAAGATTTATTTAAAAAAATTAAAAATTTAGAAAAAAAATGGTTTTTAAGATTCTGCCCCCAACATCGTTTCAAATTGCTGAAAAAGATTCGATGGTACAAGAAATCGAAGCCAAATGTCATAAATTAACTTTACCGTGGTGTGCGTCTAAAAAAATAATTGGACCGAGATGGGATAATGATAGTAATTATATGCCGTTTTTTATATACTATATCATTGCTGCATATGCCTTTTCAATAATTATTAATGGTGAAAGAAGCAAAAAGAAAGCTCTCTATTATTTTTTGGCCAAATAATAAATTTTTATTATTAAATTTTGGAATGTTTTTTTTCATGAAAAATGGAACAAAAATAAGTGATAAGAAATATTTTATTCTCATTAGTCATCAAAATATTTTTTATCGCGATTTAAGAAATTATTTCGATCGTTTTTGTCAATAATTTTGAGACTTCCAAGGAAGATTAAATCGCTGTTTCGGAAACAACCAATGAACAAAATTACAAAATTAGGATCTTGTGTGCTCTGCTTATAACTTCAGTGAACTGTCATTAATACCACTTTTATTTTTTTGCTGTCATAACCAAGGGAGGAGATTATTTTCCCTGGGACCTTAAAATCAGCCCAAAAACAGTTTTTTGCCCATTCTAACGCGCCGGGTAGAAATTTTGTAATGGACAACACGAACCTTGGTGTTCGCGCACGTTTTATGTGGTCCAATACAAACTTTAAATGTTTTTTCTATCTTAAAAACTCAGGGAGAAGATCACTTTGAAGTGCAAATATCGTCCACTTTTGAAAGCTCCTTACTGATTGGTCAGCCAATCAAAGACCTTTGAATGTGATTTCTCAGAGCATAGAATTTTTTTTCGATTATCCCTAAATACAGTAATAGCCTATACTTCAACGAAAAATTAGGAATCAAATCTCAGCAAACGCCACAATATTAAAGTGTGTGAAATTCACACTGAATGCAAAATATGAAAATCGTTTGAGTATGCTACAAATTATAATGTGAAAAATTAAAAAATCAAGACATAATATTGGCCTTTTTCTTTGAGTTTGTCGCATATTTTTCTGTCAGTTTTTAAATTATTTTGTTTGTTTTACTAAAATTATTAAAAAAAATGTTTCGGTTTTTTAATATGAATTTTTGAAACTTGAAATGTGAATCAAAGCTGTTTTAATTCTTACTACATTAAAGAAGGCAAAAATACAATTTACTGATTTGATTTTTTTAATTTTATTAATTGTAAGATGGTCAAGTAACTTTTTTAATAGCCGCTCCACCCTATGAAGGATCACATGTCAAGAAGTCAATTATAACATTTATTTTGACAGCGGAACACGACCTGGTTCTTTACAATGTTCTTTCTGAAGTTCATTTATTCGGGTGGTTTTAAATTTGTTACATAATACAACACTAAAGGGTAAAAATATTGAAAAAACATGGCGTTGATTAGGCCCTAATGGGCAACATAACAAAAGCCTACTCTTCAAAATTTGCTTTCCGAAATCCAATTATAATTATTATGATTTTATAAATAAATCTTATTTAACATTTTGAAGGAAAAATCAGAAAAAGTGAAGGGATTGATTGGACGGTGAAGGTGATTTGAAGGGAAGCCGGTGTTACAAGAGACATGAGAAAAGTAAATAGTTAGAAAAAACATGGGAGGCAAAAAAGGTGTCAATGCAATAGGTGAATTCTTTAATTATGGATTTAAGAAGAAGACATGGAAAATTTATCAGGTACTTAATACATTGAAAGAACAAAATTGAAAAAATGGTTGATCTATTTTTTGGTCGTACTGACGATTTTCAGGCAAAATAACGGATTTTTAGTATTTCAGTATTTGGTTCGCTAACTAGTAATGATGTAAAAATTAAGAAATTGGTTTTCATAAGATAACATTTCAAATTTATGATTGGTTTTCAACCCGAAAACCCCTCTGTTGGTAAATTGCCAAATAGCAGTTGCTAAAATACAGATTTTTTGCAAGAAAAATATACTAACACAGCCAAGATCCATACATAATTTTACATGAAGCGTTTCGGGTAATGTTATATCTTTGTGCGACCGTAGTTTTTAAAACTGCCAAAGAACTAAAATCTAATGAGTCATGATAACCTAAACTGTGAACCCACCTGGGGGATTTATCAAAAAAAATTGGGACTAAAATTTCAGTAGAAAAAATAGTCCCCATTTAAGTATAATTACTATGGTGCCTATAAATGAACAAAGACAACACATTATCTAGTGTATTGATTGTACCTTTTTGAAAATGTAATAACGCTGTAAGATTAGCGGTTTCTAAATCTTGATTTTAAAAAATAACTTATATCACACCATTTATTTTTCAGGACTGAACTCGAAACAATAAAGAATGGCCTCCCCCCACCTGTTGTTTCAGCGTCTATTCATTTCGAAATTCTCAAAAATCTGAGCCTCCCGCAGTATCAACCGTTCTCGCCTGCTCGAGGGGCAACCGTTTCCCTGTAATGCCCCTAGTAGCGCCATACCAATCGGTATGCCTGGTGTTCCCCATTGGGAATGCCACCAAGGAAATGCCTCCCGGTTCCCACCTTTATTGAATGCCTCAATGATGCCGGAATGGTCCCCACCTCCGTGCATGTTTCCCGGAATCGCCACGCTGAATACAGATGTAAAACCGAAATATAGTAAAGTAATTATAACTGGCCGACGAAATATTTTTTAGTACCTTCCAAATGTCCAATTACGATTTTAGAAGTCAAATTATTTTATAAACTGTACTACAAGTCGAACGTAAGATGATGAAAAATGATGGAAATACAGTCGTTGCCATGTATGATAAAAAAAGAATTATTGGCAGGTTTTTGTGCATAAAATTTGAATGAAACGTATAAAATATACGAAATTTCTTTGAATATGACATTCACCACAAATTCCTAACGTCGAAAATTGTTCGAATGAAATATAACCCAATATTTAAGCTTTCAATTAGTGGAATAAGTTTTGAACCGAATTAGATAATTTGTGATTCGTGCGGTGTTATTTTTTTGCTTGCCAAAATTTTTTTTTGTGTTTTTAATGAAAATTTGAGATACAATTATAATAGTAATAAAAGTTTTTGTACTAAATAATAAAAAATAAAGCGCCTATTTTGGTGCGATACCGTCGATAGTTTGGTATAAAAAATATATATTAAATTTTTTTGAATAAATTCGATGACCTATTGAAAAATGATTTTTGTACAGTTAATGCAACATCTTAAATATTTCAATTTTTAATAAGATTTGAGACCTAAATTGAAAGGCGAACTTTTAGATATGAAAATGTAACCTCAAAATAAAAGTATTTGTTTTAAATTAAGAACCTTAATTTAAAGTAATAACCGGAAATTTTCGAAGTAAAATATCGAAGATGAAGCCCTTGTCCTATTTAATTTTTTTCTTCTATCAAGTTTTTTTTTTCAACAACATTAAAATCTTAACCCCCGCCTGATTTCTCAAAATATGTTGTTCAACTTAAATGGTCTGGTTTGCGGCCTGAATGCGTAAGTGTTATTGGACTGAAGAAAAGGTAAATTCCATTCATCATGGTTTCGAATTGAAATTATTACGAATAAGATAAAAAAGATTTTACATGGACGCGGGCATCAATCTTCTTTATAACCGCAACATATTTGTTTTTTATAAATTAGACGCCCAATTTAAGAAAAATATATTAACTGAAATTATATTCTTGGTTCAGATGGTCATTTTCGGCGGAAATGTGAAAATATCCGTAAGCCCGAAGACGATGAAATTCGACGAAACAAATCGAACCGTGAGCGCATAACGCCGGCCGTTTTAAAACGAGAATGTCAGATCTCTCGTCTGAAGACGAAGACTTCCAACCAAGTCTGTTCATCGCGATTTACGACATGATAATGAACGTGCAACCGATACAAATGTGCTGGCGTATAATGATGATACTGGATCTTTTAACAGACATTTGAGAAAAATCATCTCCAGTTAAATATCAATCGAAAATTCCAGTATACAGTCCTAACGGACGCGGTGAATGAGTAGTAAAGAGAGTATTCAGATTTGGAACCTCTGAAAATGAAATTTTAACCACAATAAATAAAAAATGTGTTCATTTATACAAAATTGACGCCAAACTTTCATACGAATGGTGTTAATTTATGAAATCTAACCCAACTTTAAATGAAAATTTATACAAAATTTGACCCCAATTTTCAAATATGGTGTTTATATATATACTTGACCTCAAACTTAAAGAACAGTGTTTTATAATTTATGATTATTGAAATTTGACATCAAAATAAAGTTGGTCTTTATAAACTAAATTTTTGACAGAAACTTACAAAAATTGGTATTTTATAGAAAAAAAGATAACAAAAAAAAGAAAGATTTTTTTTGATGAAAAATAAAATGAATGTATCGATAAATGAAGTTTCAACACCAACATGAAAAATCCGTTTAAAAAAAATGTGCTCATCAACTGAAAACTACACTTGCTTTTCTTTATTTGACTGCAAAATTAAGCAGGCAAAGCACCCAATTTAACCTCATCATTAGAAATTTTAAATTATAGAATATGACCCAGTATTTGTGTTTTTTCAAAATCGCCACAGATTGACCAAGGATCAGCTGAATTAACTCAGGTTAAAAGTCTTTATGCTCTTAACAACGTCCGAATAGCAAATATGGATAGATTAATGAAGACCTAAGTACAATTGAATATCAAGAAAGAATAAAAGTGATAAGCCATAAAAAAGAGGTAATTATTCGAAATTTTTAAAACCGCAGAGCAGAAGCTTTCCAAAAATAAAATAAAGGAATTTGTGACCATCAAATTCTTATACAGAGAAATTAAAATATAGTAAATTAGATAACAAAGCTTACACAAGTTATTTATTTATGAGAATAAAGATAAAACATGTTTCTCTTGTAAATCAATAATTAATAACATCATTACACTATTAATATCAATAATTTATATCATTATGTTTAGATCGACTAATAATCGCGCTCAGGAAAACTTGAAGAGGCAGTTATTATCTATTCTTCTGAACTTGAGAAATCAGTCACTATTCACGAACTTAATCGAAAAGTTGAATCGTATCATACGAAATTTAATTTCGAAAGTCAAAATGAAGAATCGGAAAAGAGATTGGCACACAAGAAGCTTGAAATCCAGTCACTGAAAAATGAGCTCAGGGTAGCACATTCAGAGAAGCTATACGAAAGCAATTTTATCATCAAGTAATAAAATAAAATAAAATAGTTCATTTATTTTTGACAATTAATTTATTGAGAAATGAGAAATTCTGAAGGAAAAATTAATTTGACATATCAATCACTCGGTGCGCGGCGGCCCCAAAAGTGAATTTTAGAAGTACCAACTTTGTGATTCTTAGAATAAACGGAAGATGTAAAAACAGTTTTTTTTATTGATTACTTACATAAGTCCCGTCGTATTTGTCTAAGTAAGTTTTTTTTAGGGTAACCCCAGTGGGTTACCCCACTAAGTCATGAGGATACGGGAAAAACCATAGGCGATATCGAGAAACGGTTTTTTTGCATTCAACAGCCCAACTCCCAAAAGCTCAATAGAGTAAATTTTATTAAGGTTATTCATCATCCGGTCACCGGGAATAAAAACCGGAATGTAATTTTTGGGTAGGTTCGAATTCGATGGAACCCAAAAATTTTTTTCTTAAAATCAAGCCGAAAAGTCAATCTTTTTTTGTTCGTTATCCTTATTCCGATTGTCTACACAATTTACTGCTTGAAAGTATATTTGAATAAATTCCTGGAGAAAATACATTTATCGATTAATCAGCATAGACAAATACGACATGTATTATAAAATTCAGAAAGAATGAAAAAAATATTTCATTTTGGAAATTGCATAAATTTTTTTTCCCTATATTTTTCCAAATATTTTTTATCATCCCAAGTTTTCAAAGAATAAAAATTCGAATTTTTGAGTTGTAATTTCGGAAGCCTACGAATTGATGGCAAATAATAATGACGAAAATACTGCGAAATTTCTGCTTCAAAAAAAATTTTTACTTTTAACCACATTACCCTGAAGTAAATTATAAATTCGAAGCTTGTTAAAAAATGTTGTTTTACTATTTTAAAAAATAAATGAATTTCAAAATTTATAAAACAAATACTGCTGCGTACTTCAAAACCTCATTTTTCTCGATTAGGGTTTAACCATTACGTTTTTATACCTACCCTACTATATTAAAAAATCATCAAAAATGAAAAACTGTTCATAGGAGAAAACGAAGAAAAAGGGAGGCGACAGCATGAACGAACTAATTCGGAAATTAAACAATCAGATAAATAAATTGAAGATATTGAAAATGAAAATGAATGAAAAAGAAAAGTAAAAATCGAAAAAAGAGATTTAGAAAAGAACTTAAACAGGGAGAGGATAGAAAATGGTCGAAAACCATCAACGTCTTAACACTTGGTAACGTTGAGAAATATATCATCGAAGTTTTTTTAATTGGATGCAAAATTCAAAGAATTAATACATCTTACAGAAGAGTCCGCGTGTAGATGAAAACCTGACGTATACCTCCGCAAAAACCACGCATCAAGAAAATAAAAATTTCTTTCTAGACCTCCGGTGTATAGGTTTGAAGACAAAAGACAGGCATTTTTCTTTTCAAAATCCGGCGTTTAGGTGAAATCCGGAAGTAAAAAGGGACATTTTTTGCGAAAAAACTTCACTTATACGCCGACCCTGCTGTAGTAGTATAAGTTAATACTGTTTAACCAATAATTGGTTTACTGAGGTAGTTTTTTTTTTAGACGCGACAGATTTGACTTTTCACCACATAACGAACCTATGAGAAATATCACAAAACGTTTTTTTGCATTAAACTGGAAAACTAAAAAGCTTTAGGCCAAATTTTTTTTTAAAATTTTCGAAATTAATTTTTCAAAATTTTGAACCATTCGAGATTTTCAAATGACCGAAGACCCAATGTGGGTATCATACGAGACTAAAAAAATTCTAAAGACTATATATGGCTGAAAAATTAATTCCAATAATTTAAGTATCTTACGATAAGTAAAAAATCAAAATCTGTCTGTCTGTCTAAAAAAAAAAGCGAGCGCGCGAGAGAGAGAGGGTGGCATTTTATTGTTGCATGACCGAGAACGGGAAACCGCTCAACCCAGCATACTATTTGGTAATATAGTCACGCAGACCAACTTCTGTATAATATATGAGTTTTTAGCTGTCTTTATGCGGAATTAAAGTGTAATTTGCATTACTTTGGGGTTTTTTCACTTATGCCTCTATTCTTTTAGTGCGAGAATTCTTTTGACTCTTACTTTTTGAAATATAGCAATTTTGTGAGGCACCCTTTCAAAAACTTAAAAATTGACTATGGAAGTTTTTGAACTTGAAAATTATTTTCAAATTGAATTTAAAAAGCTTGTCACCACAAGAAATTTTCAATTATTTATGTCTGCAAATAATTAAAAGATTTTATCCACCAATCGAAAAGTCACGCTATTGTCTTACTCGGCCCTGTTCACTTCAGCTCCCATCGGTTTAATAGGGGCAAAGGGTACAACAGGCCAAAATTCAGAAGCATATGCTGCACCAACTTTGGTTAATTTGTATCAAGGGATCGCCAAAAATGACAATTAAGAAATGTCCCAAGTGACCAACAAGAGCCGCTAGAGAGCAAATGCGAAGCATTTGCTGGACTATTTTTTGGTTGGCCTAATGAGTTAAATTTGTATCAGGAAGTCGAAAATGACAGGTTAACATATCCACAAGTGACACATGAAGAAGCCGCTAGCGTGGACCATTTAGAGCTTAACCTATTTCGAATTCGGATTCCTGAGGTCCTTTTACTCTCAATGGGCCCCATAGCGGGCCATATTTTTTTGTCCTGCGTTTTGTACCCTTGCCTTCGAAAAACCAGAATAAAATAGGGCGAAATTCTAAAACATTTTAAACCGACGTCATACAAAGATTCCAAATTTTTGAAATAAATTGCCCACGGCATTTGAAAGTTTAGAAATTTGAGCAAAAAACTGCCAATTTATTAACTCGTAGACTCGATTTCCGGCAAGTAGTGACCATTCACCATTAAATCGCATTTTACGATGCTTAAACATTAATGACAAGATCAGTTATAAAGTTATCGATTAACTTGAAGACAAAATGACGTTTGTCCGTTTTTTTT
>SCLH01001075.1:0-17685 GCA_004367855.1 Oikopleura vanhoeffeni | reverse complement strand
CGCGAGAAAGGTTAATAATTTGGCCATAGTTTATAATCCCGTTTCCAGAAACATGATAGTTGCGAATCTTTTGATACTACTGAAAATTTGATATGACCTTGACCACAAAAAATAATTTTCAAACTGTGATCCTGGAAGTTAAGGCTAGAAATTTGATCAGACAATATCATTTTTTTCTAGATTGTCTCGAAAATGTTCTATATGAATGAAAATGAATTCTTAAATACAACGAAAAAAAATACGACTTTTAGTGGCAAAAATGGCCAAAAACGACACTTTTCGTTATTTTTGAAGCACTTTTAGGGTGGAAATTGGGAAAAAGACAATATCATTATTTGTTATAAAAATATACATTCTCTGTGAAAAAATTAAATTGTTTTTGAAATAAGACGAAAAAAAATACGACTTTTAAATTTTTTTTTGCTCGCGGTCAACTCAATTTACCGGTTGGTCGAACATACTATGATCAAAGTTGGAAATAAAATATGTTCCAGAGATTACGAACTTTTATTCCTGAAGTTTTTATTAGATTGCCATGAAGGAATAAAAAGATATGAGCTTTTGAAAAAGCCTTTCCAGCCTATACAACCCCCTTAAGCAAAAGTCCCTTTAAGCAAAAGTTACCTTAGTTTGGTTGTAATGCTCAGCAATGAGCTTGTAGTACTTTGCATGTGTTTCAGAGTCAGAGACGGAATGTTCTAGAATTTCTTGGGCTTTTTTCCATTGCTGCGCCGAAATTGCGGCTTCGATAGCTTTTGCGGAGTTTCCAGCTTCAATAAAGTGATTGATAGCGGCGTCCATTTGCTTTATGGAGACGAGATAATTTCCCCATTCATTCTCTAATTTAATAACCTCATTTGGAAAAGATGAGCGGGCTCAATTGCGGTTTTTAATTTGCTGAAAATTTATCATGGAGAATAAACTTTGACCTTCATTTAAACAAGTTCGGCAAAATCATATATTGACAAAAAAAAATTTTGCTACGAAATGTTCTATTTTTTCGTTCTTATTAATAGGCTTACAAATTAAGATGAATTCAATACTAGTAAAATAAAATTCTAGGTCCTTAATTTTTTCTTCTCGAGGATCAACTTCTAAGGTATTGTTTTACCAACCAAACTCCATCTCAAAAACGTTTAATATCTCTATAGCGCGTGGTCGAATCCCACTAATTTAGCCTTAATGATTGTCTTGAGTATGATAATTTTTCTCAAGATATCGCAAAAATCGTCAAGAAAGTCAGCAAATTTATTAGAAACCAATTTAATAAAACGAGTCTATTTTTCGACAACTGTTGGCCAAATTATTCCTCCAGACGCATGTACGCCTAACTTCGGAGCCTTTAGTTTATATTTGAGATTTTTTCGATTTTAAAAATTTGCCTTTAGTCAAAAAAATTAAAAACGGTCCTAATTCCACTGCTTGTCGGTAAGAATGGCCTCGTCGGTAGCATTCTAAGGCACGTTCAGTCTGACCGACCGTTTCGAATAGTTCGCCAGCAAGACTAAACAGCTCTCGTTTGATTAATCCAGTAGCTACTTGGTTCAAAATTTCAGCTTCGTTCAGCATACTCTGAAATGTGACCTTTAGTAAAGATAGAAAACAGGAGATGAGAGTTCAAATATTTTTGATTGAAATTAAATCAAAAAATTTGATAAAATAATTTTGCTCCCATAATTTTGAACACTGAATTTACTTATTTCTAAATAAGATAGCCCTCTTTATTATTTTATATCTAAAAAAACCTCATGAACAAAAAATCTTAATTTGAGATTTTTGTCAGGAAGTTTGGTTTTTTCCCAAGACGTTAGTTGTGAGGAAGTATGTGATGTACTGTTTTTTTGTATAACAAGTTTGTCAGAGAAATTCCAAAAAAATTTTGTTGTTCAAAAATTTGAGAAGAAAGTTTCAGATATTTTATTGGAATTTTAAAAAGTAATATTTAACAACATTTCAGACTTACCTACGTTTCGATTTATTTATCATTGTCAAATATTTCACACAATTAGAAAACAAATCAGAATAAAGTTAACAAAAGTAAGTATAGAAAGCTATATTTTCTCGTATGTTTAAAAACTTGATTTTTAATTTAACTAAAAATAACATGAATTTGTAAAGGAAAAACTGTCTCAAAAATTAATTCATCCAAAAAATTTTCTTCTGTTTTTTTAAAATAACATGAGGATGAATAAACATACTACATTTTTATTCGAAACGTGAGTAAAAATTCAATTCTTAGACATACAAGAATATATTGTATCCAAATATAGCTACCTATAGTCATTTTGTTTTGCGAAACCCCTTTGAAGTAAATTATAATTCGAAATTTACTATTCATAAAAATTTGCCGACCTTCAACAAATTCAAACGCGGACCAATATCCTCTCATCTAAAATCCTCCGACAGTAATACGTTTTAACAGCCGAATTATCATTCAGATTAGAAAATAATTGACGACATGAAGACTTTTAATTCGATAATTTAATTTTAAAAAGAAAAAATTTACATCCAAAATAGAAAAGGAAGGTGTCACTCCTGAAACTACTTAAAATTGATCACCTGCTCTGAAGAGTATTAAATTTACCAATTTATTATAATTTGACAAAATTTAAAGAATTTTTTGTGAACGAAACCAAGACGGATTGGGTAAATTGCAGAAAACTACATTTTACAGTCTGAGTTATTTAAGGCCCAGGAATGTTAGGCGGGTAGACCTGGACGGTGTTGAGCAAAATAAAGGGTAATATATCTGTCTGCCCGGCTGGAAAAAGGGGGTGTTAAATGAAATCGAACCTCAAAATATGTAAAATTAGTACGTTTCGATCTTTGATATGGATGTTAATAAATACAGCATGTAGCATTTTTGCTCCCTGTCTTAGTTTTTGCTCAAGCTAACCTGCGCCAATCAAAACATTGAAATTTGGTATTATAGCGTTTTGATTGGCGGTAACAAAAACTAAGAATGGGAGCAAAAATGTGACACGATGTAGTATTTTCGAAAAAATAACAGAACGTTATAAAATGTCAACCCCGTATCAAATGCACTTATACAAAATAAATTCAGTCGATAGTGGGCTTAATTTAATTGTAGCGATGCGCGCTGATTAGTTAATATCACAAATATTATACGTTCATTTTCTTAAGTTTTTTGATCGTCAAAAGTATATCCCCCTTTCACACTATACGGAAGATTTGGGCCCTACTACTAGATAACACAGTACGTTAACTACACAGGGCTCAAATCTACCACATAATGTGAAACGGGGATATAATTATCTATAAAATTTTTAGCTATTAAATATGTTTTTTATTACATATGCTTCCAGTATATATGTGGCTTCAATGAGATCGAACTCGAGACCTAACGATTCTTGAGTTCGAATCTCATTGAAGCCACATATACTGAAAGCAGTATGTAATCTGTATTTAGTGAGTTATTTCAGTATTTCGGGTTATTATTAATAAAGTATTACAGGGTGTTTACAAGGTTTTTCCCTTCTTTTTTCCAAATTGGATACACCTGATTCCCGACGTTTTGATTGGTTGAATCTGAGAAAGACGTAGGTTTTTGCCGAAATTAACCATTCACATTAGCGTTCTCATCGCTATCAAATTTGGAAAAAAGGAGGGAAAAATCTAACACCCTGTATATTTGCAATCCAATTTTTAAAAATATGTTTTTATCAATCATCGAGATAATGTTCGAATGTAAAAATATATAAATTAAATTTCAGAGGGTTTAAAGAAAAATTTATCATTGTCGATTTAGGAATTGGTTTCGCAGAGCAATCCTGTCGGCTGAGTTATTTTAGGCTGCCGAATTAAATGATAACAATTTATAATACTCTCACAAAACATTTAAAAAAAAACTGAAAGGATCAAAAGTCTTATCGTTAACAACTACAGTCTTAAATTCCATGGCAATTGAAGTTAATTACCTTCCTATTAAATGTCTAGTTTAACGGAGACCAAAAAGGAGATTTTATTGTAATTATAAATCATTTAGATAATTTTATTATCCAATTACACACTCTAATTTAAGCTCCTGAGCTTTATTCAAGTCCAAATATGGCCGTTTTAAAGAGTTTTGTCAAATCAACAGATTTCAACATATTATGGGAAAATATATATTTTTTTCAAATCCTACGGTTTTGAATGCGGATGTTAAAAACAATAAATTTAAGCCTTGGGAACCTAAGGCCGAGGGCAATAGAGTTAAATGTACAATCATTTGGTGATAATCTCAACAAGTGCGGCAATCGAATGTCCTCAAAACATAGTCACCATTGTACTTCACGCTCAATCACTTTTTAAAGGTCAAATCATAGAAAAATCTATTCATATCATCGGCCTACATTATTGAAATTTCGGCCTAAAATTTTAAGAACGCTCATTTGTTCTAAAATCAGTAGTAGATTGGCCTGGCCTATCTAGTCATATGATATGACTCATATCTGTGTTTAAAGGTGGTACTGATCAATGTTTTCTAGGATTATAAAATGGTTTATCCTAGCAATCCTCTCAAAATTTCAATAAAATCCGATTTACCAGTCAAAGATCGGATTTCTGGAAACTAAATTTTATGGTATTTAAACATAACGCTCGAAACCTTCTGAATAGTTAAAACATACAAAAATAGTCACTGACAGGAACTTCAGTATTGATATTTTAAGAAGGATTCAGTAATCCGAAAAACCACGAAAGGACCATTCAAATAATTTTGCAACATAGACAGCTTGAATTTTACCCTCTGGGATTTTTTTTGTAAGTTACGCAGGTTCGAATCATAAAATATTTTTTTGTCAAACTTGCATAATTTCTGAGAAAAAACCGTATTTTAATTCTCATTTTTATTGTATGCTATTATCCGCTTAAATCAGTTTAGAAAAATGATGACGCCTGATATCTTCTGTTTTCTAAGAATTCAAATTCTTCGTATGCACTGCCCTGTCACTAACTGTGACACTTTTTTGAAACGGTAGGTGTTCCCTTTAGCGTCTGTACACCGTGATCAATAATAAGTGCGTTGAGTGAGAAAAGTCAGTATAGCGATGAAATCCACCGTGATTTTAGTATGTTGTACCAAAATAACAAAAGCTATAAAACTTATTCATCAAAAAAAACGACTTATAGTTACAAATGTCGTTGCAATTAACATATTACATTTCCGTATAATTTCCCATCTTTAAAAAATAATTTCTATTGAAAATGATGAGTATCTTAAATGTCAGTTTTGAAGTCCTATCAAAAAATATTTCGCTGAAGATGCAATAACTTTTACAAAGATAAAACTGATCCATCATCTCAGAAAACCACAAGTTGATGGTTTAAATACAGTGCACTACAGTGGTTTATGTGCACTCAATGAACTTGTGCCTAAATTACACAAAAGTAAAGCTTCGAATCTGTTTTATCTAAATAACGATAATTTGGTAGTTTCTTAAAATGACACCAGCTAACTTCGTTTGACGACTTAGAAGGTGTCATTTTACAAAGCATCAAATTATTATTTATTTTAAAAATAAAAATACCAAGATAAAGTGACTTTGAGTACAGCATGTCACTTTATCAGGTGGAATAACAAGTCAGACCGGTTCGCTCGTGCTTCTAGCTAATTTCCAGACTTAAAATGATAAGCAATTAAAAATAAAAAAGGCAATTCGATACATATAATATGACACTGTAGCTTTCCAAAAATGAAAATTGAGTGAATTTATTCTAACATCATCAATTGTTTTACAAAATATGCTTGAAGAACATGTTTTAGAATGTTTATTCAAAGAATTGCTAATTTTGATCCAGAAAAATTAAAATTTTATAAAGAATCCTTTGATTCATCAAAAATTAAAATGTAGTTAAAATTTGAATATTAATTGATTATTAATATTTTGAACTTTCAGTTAAAAATAATAGTGTTTGAAAACACTGTGTTTTAGATTTTGCTACAAAAAAGAGATAGCGGCGGGAAGGGGGCGCTCCAGTAGCTCAGAGAGCTGAAGATATTATCAACTATTCGTACATTTTACTACTACCCCCTAAATAAAAATTCCTCTTATTCAAAATATAAACACTTTTCAATTGACGATATGAGCTAATTTGTAATCACAGAGAAACCGAAAATTAAGATAATTAAAGAAAAAAATGAATGGAAACCAAACCGGTAATGCTGACGTGACCGAGACGATGGTTCAAATGAACTTGGACAATAAAAACTGTTCACGATGCACTGAGCCAGTTAATCCTGCTGAAAAAGTGCTTCAATATGGAGGAGAAATTTTTCACGAAGATTGTTTTGTATGTGCGCAATGCTTTCAGGAAATGCGATTTGAGATTACTTTCTAACATGAAACCAGATTGAAAATAAATATGGCTAAAAGTTCTTATTGAAATTAGACACCAATTTTTAGAGAGTAAAAATTTTAAATTGTAATAAGACACCAAATTTAAATTTTGATAACAATTTAATGCGATAATAATTGTAAGTAAATTAATAATAAGGCATCAATTTTTAACTGTGATAAGACTCTAAAAACGAATTTAAAAATGGTTATTTATATGTTATGTTTCAATTTTATACTCACAAATAAATTTGACTCCTCACTGAGGGGCCCTCAGTAATACATGTATATTTCTCCATTTTCAAAAATCTTTCGGCCAGCATGTTATGACTGATCACTCAACTGCCAAAACGACGGAAACTAAGATGATATTTGACGGAAGAGTCCCAACGCTTTGTTACGAGGGCTTTTGATCTGATCCTCGTACAATAAACCAAAAAATCGGACAATTTATGAATTGTTTCAATTAAGTCCTCGAGATCTATCAATAAATGTTGACTATGCGTCTTAGTACAAATTTCGCATGAATTTAACGGATAATGTTCATCATAAATATTCTTACAATAATATAATATTCATTAAATCATCAAATAAGTCATTTTACCCTTAATTATTTGAATTCAAGTTCAACAGGTTTTAATTAATATGTGGGTTATTTTGCAACAAAATTTGTCTTCGGTTTCAATTTTCAAGCATACCATAAAATAATTTGAATAATTATACAAGAAAAAAAAATTTGGTGTCATATTTCAAGCGTATAAAAAACTGTTATTTCTTATTATGAATAATTTTTAAAAACATTATCTTTGTTTTATTAAAATTGCAAAAAAGTCATTTCCAAGTGGAGAATTTTATATGAATGAAGGAGAACGGTACTGTCTGCATGATTATCAAGTACTTTATGCCCCCGAGTGCAAACAATGTGGCGAGTTTGTTCGAGGGGAAGTGGTAAAGGTATTTCATAAATCTCCCGCCCCTGCACAGTTGGATATATTGAAACAAAAACGGTTTAATAATAGAAAAAAAGTCTTCTTGGGAAAGAAACTCAAGTACAAAAGCGTCAAATTATAATATAGAATTTCAACTGTCAGAGTGACACGGAATATAATAACCCAATATTAAATATCTTTACGAATACAGGGAAAACTTTTTGTATATTGACGAATTATACTGAATTAAATATATTGGCAACAAAAATACGAAAACGGAAAATTTTATATACTACTGGATTAAAATAACATATTACTCAGACTTTGAGTCTCAGAGAGTATAAAAATAAGCCACTCCATAATCAACTATTTTATTCACTTTTCTTAGCATTAATATTTTTGAAAAATCAAGAGATACGTTTTTGCTTTAACCGATTATCAACCCTTGGCCTTGTTGATCCTTCAATTGAGTTGCATGATAAAAACCTGATTTAAAATAAAACTGCCGATATTGCAGCAAAAGGTAAATTTTTTATTTAAAATTGGCAGCTTAACAAAGTCTAGGGTTGATAATAAAAATATTTTAATCGAAAAATAATACGATCTAGCTGATTGTCACTTTTTCTTCTAACTAAATCATTTTTTAATCAAAATTTGTCTGTATTCCTATTGAGTTAATACGGAATATTGCTCAGAATCTTATATTTTCTTTAAAAATATAATTAAGAAATAACTGCGGATACCGACACAATGAGTCCGTTAATAATTGCTATCTTAATCCCGGAAATATCCCGCTTACTTCAGACAACCATTTCCGACTATACTTTAACTATTTTTTAAAGACCTTATTATAATGTATCCAAAAAACGTTTTGGGCTTTTTGCCAAAAAATATTCCTTTTCTTATCCTCTTATTCAGGCTCTGAACAACGATTGGCACAAAGACTGTTTTAAATGCGCTGATTGTGATGACCCGTTATTTCAAAAGGTACTTAATCATTCGATAGGTGGCTCACCCGTTATCCGTATACAAATATTTTATCACTTATAAAGTGACAACTAACTCATGGGTGTCGGATTGATCATTTTTTAACTTTTCATTTACAAACAAAGCTTCATTATTTAAATGGAATTAAAAAAATCCTGAACTTGATGAACTTTTTGACAATTTTTATTGCTCAAATTGGCTACGGGAATTTTGACATATTACACCAATCGAAATATGACCTCATTTCATTTGTGTGATCTTTGCCATGAATTTAAAAAATATGACACCACATTTATATTTTACGTTATGGACCATAACTTATGGTGAATAATAAGTCTTAGACACCAATAACCTTCATTAATTTTTTAAATCATTTATTTGTAAATAAATTTCGAATTTGTAGGTTGTTCATGAGAACGTAAAAATTCAAAATATATTTACAAATAAATCAAAAAAAATTATGATTACATTTCGAACAAGGAAAATTTGTAAACAAAAATCAATTCAAATAAGATCCTATCTTACCGATTAAAATTCTTGTAAAATTCAATAATGGGAAGATTATAATTAAATAACAAAAAACTTTAAATAGACCTAAGAAAATAATTTACAATAGTTGTTTCAAAAGCAATTGAGTTAGTTCGACCTTGAATTCCACAAAAATGTTTAGATAGCAATCTGTTTCTAATCTAAGGCTTTATACTTTTATCAACACTGAACAGAAATGCCGCGGATTTAATTTTCGGGAATGGGTACACATCGACCCTCCTTATAGCGTGAAATGAACAAAAATCTATTCTGATAAAGATTAACAACACACGTACCAAATTTATTTTATGATGTAGACGCGTGAACTAAAACAATGTCGGATAAAAACCTCATAAAAATAGCGGCATAATAAATCTTTGCTCACGCTTTTTCTTAGTAAGAATTAGTACTTTTAGTCATTTGTCCCCTGTCGACTCGGCTACCAAAGGGATGAAATTATTAAAATCACTTGTCAAAAATGCTATGATGTAATTCGAAGGAATGCGAAAGACAAAGATATATGCCAGTATTGTTGGCAAGCCATCGAAGAGACAGAACTTGAAACAAAATTAAGATATAAGGTGAAAAATAGCTGAAAATTATACCGAAAAATATTATTTTTGGATATCATATGAAATATGACACCAAATTTGTACTAAATTCTCAAATTTTAGTGAAAATGACTTATCAAACTGACAATTTTAAAGCAATCCATAATAGGGTGGAAATTGTGACCTTGATTTTCATAAGCACTAAAATTTGAACAACAGATATTAGACCCATCATGTCAAATTTCATGTTAACTTAAAATGGTGTCATATTTATAATATTAAAATCTACATTTAGGGTGATCCTTATCACGCGTATCACTTTTCATGCGAAAAATGCAACTGCGAATTAACAAGTACCGCCCGTGAACACCAAGGAAAACTATTATGTAGAAGATGCTACGACAAATCTGAAATTGCTATTTGTAACGCCTGTAGAAGGCCTATAGATGGCAGGGTGGTTCGCGCTTTGGGAAAGGTACGTTTTTTCAATAATCTCTCGAGATCATTTTTAAAATATCTCAGCCTTTTAAAAGCTTGGCAAATAAGTTTTAAAAATAACAGACCTAGAGGCTTTCAGGAAGCAACTTTTCCCAGTATTACCAAGGGACAAAGACACTTAAAACTACGTAATTTCCCACTTAATTTTTTCCAAATCCTTTTTTCAATATCCTGAACATGACGTCGTATAAGGGGCAGTGTTCAGTTTATAGCATTTGCTGGAAATTTATAACTCTGAAATTTCAAGTTCGTCCACCAGGAGGCACTAAAGTCCAAAACATAAAAGACGATTTTCTGACTAACTTTAGATCCGATCACCAATTTTGTTTCTACATCATGAGCTCATGAATTTGAGAATTAAAATGTTAGTGATTGAAAGTTCGTCAAAAAAATGGCTTTTAAGTTTAAAAATTTTGTAAAATTTAAAGTCAATTTTCTAAACTGAACACTAGCCCCTATTAATCTTCCTAAATTTTTTAGGAAGAATATATTTTTTTGATTAACTAAAATCTGGTCAAGTCGATTTTTCAAAATTGTATGTTTGTTTTTTTCCAAAGTTTTGTATTATTAAAATTGAGACATTTGTCGAAATTTGGCAAAAAAAATATAAAATTTCCAGATGGTATGCAAGTTTTTCGGCATTAATATTTTTTCATCTTTTGTTATTTCACAATCTCGACTCAAAGTCAAAATTGACGAAAAAGTATCGCGCCTTCTACCCCCTTAAAGTTCATCCAGCCGTCATAATTCGCGGCTGGATTTGCGATTGCTGTAACAAAGTAAAAGTGATAAATTATTCATTAAAACAACGCCCCAGATAACAGGACTTTTGAAAAAATTGTATAATGTCATTTCGCTTAAATAGTTCAAAATATATAATCAAGTGTAAGGGGATTGTTTAAAATAAATTAATAATTTAGTCTTGGCATGCTCAACACTTTGTCTGTTCACACTGCGAAAGACCTTTCATGCATGATACTTATTTTATTGGACCGTCGGATGGAAAAGCCTATTGTGAACTTCATTATAATAAATTATTTGGAGATACTTGTACATTATGTGCCAATGTTATACAATCACAGGTATGCATATTTATATTACAGGTATACATTTGTGGTCGATTTTTTTCCCCTATCTTTTGCTATAAAAAAAAGTAAGAGCAAAACGTCTACCAATTTCAAGAAAAAACGTGTACAATAATAAATATTATGTTGTAAAAATACAAATTTTTGTTAACATAAACCAACTGGTTTCGATGCAAAAATCAAAATCATTTTGAAATGAAACATTTTGTAAATTTGTATTTTATTCGGACTGCTGATATCCGCTCACGCACTTTTGATAGTCGAATATAAATAGTTTTGTCGGTTATTTTTGGCACGCCGAATTCCGCGAGTAAGAGGCGCGCTATACAGATTTTCGAAAATAGGTCATATTTTTTATTGTAAATTCAAAAAAATTAAATTTTTTTTCGGAATTTTACAGTATTTGATAATCAAATTCCGAAAAAAAAATTAATTTTTTTGAATTTACAATAAAAAATCAAATTTTGATTACTCAAAAATTCGTCATAGTGAATTTGTCGATTTAGGTCGAATTTTTTCTTGTAAAATACTTTAATGTATTCATATCCATAATGTTTAAAAATACAGCCTGAGTTTTATAAACGCAGTTAACGAGAAAACTCAGGCTGTATTTTCAATTGTATTTGTGTAGGTTATTGCTACCCTAGAAAAAAGGTGGTGTGAACAATGTTTCCAATGTTACTGTTGTCACAAACATATGTCTCCAAAAGAAAAATTTATCGAATTTGACATGAAACCAGTTTGTAAAAAGTGCTTTGATCGTTTCCCATACGAATTAAAAAAGAGGTTGAAAAAATCTAATGATTTCTATCAAAAAGATCGTCAAGAACAAGCTAAAAACGAAAAAAAGAATAAATCCTAAAAATAAATTATATTTAAACAAAAACTTAAAAGTTCATTATTTCTTGCTAAAAGCCTCAATTTTTATACGAATATTTCGAAAATTCTTTTCAAAAATTGAGTTCAACACATCGCGCTTTCTTCAATAAATGTGAAATATGCCATTGTGCCATATTCCAACTGCATGATTTTCCATAATTTCTTAAAACTTTTAGAAAAGAAAACGTACCATAATGTTAATAATATTATATTATATTTAAATATAATTAAATTTGGAATGGAACTTCTAAAAATAATTTGCTCTTCCTGAAAACAGCTGTATCTTTAGCATAAAAAAAATGCATTTTTATTAAATTTAAAATTATAAAACAACGTTCCTACAAAAAAATCTGGGGCCAAAATATTTTAGGATATTGAATATGATCCGAAGTTGGATTTTTGAGTTGTTATGGAATTTAAAAAAAAATCCGTACAAAAGAAGAATGTTGCTTCTTTTGAAAAAATCATTCAAGAATCAGATTTAACAAAAGTTGGGCAAAACCAGCATTATTTTTTAATAGCTCCAAATTTCCCCTTATAAAATTTTGAAAGTTATATAATTTAACAACTTTTGAGGTGTCATATTTCAAGTTGTAATATTTCCAAAAACATCTCCATGAACAACTCACCAAAATGCATTTTTAAATATTATTGTTTAATTTTGTTGAAACCGAGAAAAAACGAAAAATTTGGGTCGCTACAAAATCACTTTAATTAAAGCTTTAAATTGAAAGAAACTGTTTTTTGATATATGGTATATCATATACGGCATAACTATAGTTATCAAGAAAAGGTGACTGGGATTAAAAAAGCTAAAGAAGAGGTGGGTGGGATTAAAAAAGCTACGTAAAGTAGCACTCTCTAAAGATAAGGTCTGATTTTTTTAGATGGGTCATATAAAACGGTTAGATAGNCTTTTTGAAATTGTAGGTCATAATATAACTTTTCCGTCTACGTGAGACTGCAGAGCCGTTTTTTCGATTTCCGGTTTCTACCGGACATTTGCCAAAAATTATCGATTTTTCGCCAGAGAAAAACATCGAAAATTACTGGTAAAAAATCAGAAATCGAAAAAACTGGCTCTGCAGTAGCTTTAAAAATTACTTTATGGCTCAAAATTTCAGAAAAATCGTATGTACCAGTACCGAACTATCTTTTTGATGTGACTCATTTAAAAAAAATCAGACCTAACCTATATATTTCTTTGTCTGAATTTAAACTTGATAACTTACGGGATTTCTCAGCAATATTTTGGCAGCTTTTCCTGGCAGTCCGGCGTCTAAATAATAATCGATTGATTTATGATGATTTCCTTCCGATTCTGCAAATCCTCCAGCAATTCCAAGTTGTTTTGTCTCAGACAACCACGTCATATAACGCTGTCTAATATGCGGTACCATCTCAGCATTAACCCTCTCAGTTAATCGGATGGCATCTTCCCATTTATTCACTTTTTTGGAGGTTAACTATTTTCGTATGTACGCGAGGATTTGCTATAGCAATTCATATGAAAATTCGCTGGGCGTCAAAAATGGACCCATAGTAAAATGTATAAAATTTAAATTTTTCATATTACATAAACTCAAAAAACATTTTTTATATTACTAAAACTTTGAAAGTTTTTTCAGCGCAGTTCAGACTAAATGGTCAGATATAAAACCACCGGCTAAAAAATTTTTTTGGGCTGCATGATAATTTCAAAAATACCTACTATATCATATAGCTCAGGGTGCTCTGATTGGTTTAAATGGCTGAAATTCATGGCCTTGAAGCCTGCTGATTGGCCCAGACGTATAGAATATACCCCTTTAGGACCTTTTGCTTAATCTAAGAGATGTGGGCTAAAAGAAGAGAAAGCGGCCTCATGAGTGGCTAGAAGGGGTCTTAGGAGTGTTAGGATTGGCTCCCTCAACCCACATCTCTTAGATTAAGCAAAAGGTTATAAAGGGATACAGCATGTAATGTTTTTGCTTTTCTTTTTTCCAATTTGCATAATGTGCTATCTGCCAATGAGAACGATCAATTTTGGTCGTTAAACCAATCAAAACGGTGGAAATCAGATTTATGCAAATTGGAAAAAAGAAAGCAAAAACGTTACATGCTGTATATGATTCAAATAGTTTGAAACGCAAAAAATGGGGGACTAGCGTCTGGGCCAATGAGCAGGCTTCAAATCTATGAATTTCAGCCATTTGAACTAATCAGAGCACACCTGAGCTCTAGAAGTTTCAAACTATTTAGGGGCTGAAATACTCGATATCGACATTCCAGGGTCATATTACATCAGAAATAATGTTTATATTTTTGGAATCTTCAATGAAATTTCCTTTTATGACATGTAATATGACCCATGACACCTTTGGGGTCATATTACAGAATTTGACCTCTGAAAAAATTGCTTAAAACATTTGAAGCCAAATGGTTAAAAAATCATACTCTTATCATAACAGGACCCAGAAACCGACAATTTAAGATTAAGGGTATGGTGGTTCCTACATTTTCTGCAGTTATTATGTTTATAAAATGCACCAAATCAATCGTTTTGTTTTTAAAAGCACAAACAAACCCAAATAAGAACAAAAAAATTTTCGAAATTTTTGAGTTTTTTCGATTTTTTCTGAGTATTTTTTTCAAAATTAAGTACAATAACGTTTGTTTCAATTTGACCACTAAACTTCGAAACTTCGACTTGACGTAAGCCAACTTTCTCTTCAGTGTTTTCAAGCTTTCTTTGAGCCTCTTTCGAAAAAATCAAAGCACATTTTTTTTCGGAAATTTTTTCCCGTGACCTTGAAAAATTCATATTTTGAGTTCGGGTCGAAATTGAAAAAAAGGCTCCTCAGAGTTTTTATTGTTTCGAGCTACCGTTTGCAAAAATTTGAGTAAATTTTGAAAATTAACCTAGGAGGAGATAGATTTTCCGATGAACAAAAGTCCAAAAAGGTGGTTTATCGCATATTCTAGATGCACTTATCGACAAAAGGTAAAGTTTTAAATACTAATTATACAGGTTATATGTTAAAATTTAGATTTATTCAAAATAAAGCCTGGGAGGAGTAGATATTTTTGACTTAGGTCTCCCTGTCTCGCTTAAGTCATGCATGCAAAAAAGTTGAAATGTTTACGCAAGATGAAGGCTAGTTCTAAACAGGAAGATAATAATATCCTTGAAGCCTTGTTGCTAATATTTTTATTGATATTACAAATAGGAACCACCATACCTTAACCGGTTTTTCCATGACCGGTATTGTCAATACCGTAGAGAGTGGTTCGAAACCCATCTAACTTGTTGCGCATAACCCTTCCCGGTAGCGTCTAAAAGTAATTTTGAATTTAGACCAGCCATACTCTAAAATCGGTACCACAGTGGATGGTACTAGAGCGTGCCTGCTTTAGTCAACCTCGTGATTTTACTATCGACTCGTAAAATATATTCTCTTATTATCAAGCAAAATTTATATCCTGTTGAGTTTTTTTCTTATTTACCAATTACTTGTACTAAATTTGGCGTCTTCCATGCAAAAAAATTACAAAATTCTTACTAAAAATTATAAAATTGCATTCTAAATGATCGATATTCTCAACCTACGCATTATTCCATACCAAAAATATTGGCATTTTCAAAATCCATGCAAAAAATCACCGACAAAAATAGTTGACCTCACTTTTGTGTACATTTCAATCGCAGAGTCAAGTCATTTTCTTCCATGTAAAGTTGCTCTGCAAGCTCGAGATCATTTTTCACTGGGCAATCATTGCCTTTGCTTTTAGTGAGGACATTGGTCTTCTCCGGGGTGCTCTTCTTTGTGGACTAAACTGACCCATTCGGCTTTCTGGAGATAACGCACTTTTGAAATATCTCCTAATTGCCCGTAACAACGAATGGCGATGGGGAGATTGTACTCGTCGAGGGCAATTTTACCTAAAAAATCGGTGATGAGAATTTCACATGGTTTATTAAAAGGAGAAAAATAGCACAACCAAAAAAATATATCGCGAGACCTAGTTGCAAGATTCGATAAATTTAAACATTGTCTATCTATGCAAGGGATCGGCAAAAGCTGGCATCTGGGCCACTTTTTCGGCCCAGATGTGGCCCAGCGCCTGGGCCAAAAAAATCCTCGAACATTTTTTTATCCCTTGACTATTTATGTTTTTCCTCATGAAAAATAATTTCCACACTTAATCATTCGAATAAAATATACAAATTTGAAAAAAAATGATAAAAAATATAACCTGGTGATGAAACCCCTGATAACATTATTTTCAAGAATAAATTAACGGGTCGATAGTCAAATGTATAAAAAGTGAAATTACTTAATATTTTTTGAAGTTTTCTAAAAAAAATCAAAAAGAAATTCTACAGTAGTATATTCTACTGTAGTATCTAGCACCGATTTTGTTAAACTTGAAACTATTATGCGAGATGTTATTATATCTCGTTTATATATAATGAGGCTTCGTGGCGATAGAAAAAATCACTAGACTCGATAAGCTTTGGGTGAGCCGAGACTGGGCTTTGTTTATATTAAATAATTTTGTAGTAGAATTTCTGATAAGCTTAGGTAGCTTTTTTTTAAAGGACCCCCCCCTCTAAAAACCAAGCGGTAATAGATGTCAGGAAACAATTTTTGTATAAGCATTGGAGTAACTTTGCACGAGGAAAACTTTTGGCAATATTTTTTTGGACAATCGACACCATCTGGTGGAGTAAAGAGCCCTTTTTATACCCTAAAAATGGAAAAAATACCGGTTTTTCGCTGATTACCGGTCAACCGGTCGGAGTCAGAAATCGATAAAATTTCTCTTCGGCTAAAATTTACTTGGCTATCGGATACAAAAAACCGTTTCCCGATATCTCATACCGTTTGGTCTACAGAGGGGGTTCCTTTGAAAAAAAGCTACCTTATCTTTATTAAAAGTCTTCCTCGCGATTATTCGGGAGAGGTGAACGTATTTCTTGACAAGTCACTATTTGACAGAATACATAAAATATTATTTTTTGCATTAAAAAAAGAGAACAAAAATGTCTTGAAATTTGGAGCCAATGAATAACCAAAATAGGAAAGGCATGTAAAATATTGTATTTACTATAGTATTACACTAAGTATTTAAGAATATTGATGAACTTAATTATGCAAATCATCGCTGATATATCCTTCTATCACACTTTGCTTAGAATGCGTAGTCACGTCGATTTTTTAATGTAATTCTTCTATTGATTCTTCTATTTGGCTACGCATTCTAAGCAAAGTGTGATAAGGGATATCCCCTATATATCTAGCTTGTCTACAAATAGATTTTGGTTAAAATTCACCATTCTGGTTTATTTCTAAAACATATATGTGCAAAATTTTACGGCTTGTACTTTGATATTATTAT
This sequence comes from Oikopleura vanhoeffeni, assembly GCA_004367855.1. Lineage (NCBI taxonomy): Eukaryota > Metazoa > Chordata > Appendicularia > Copelata > Oikopleuridae > Oikopleura > Oikopleura vanhoeffeni. The sequence goes on along the minus strand of SCLH01001075.1, from coordinate 508 downwards.
ATTTTTCAATTTTGTATATAAAAATTGTGTTTATCTTACTTTAGTTTTGGTTAATCATGACGTTGAACAAAAAACTAATCATTCGGCATTGATTCTTATTAATTTAGCTTAAAAATCTTGATTTTATTTTGAAGAGGTGCTATAACTTATAGGTTATGTTATAGTCTATAACTTATAGAGCTATAGACTATAAGTCTAGGCGACAATATCATTGTTCAAACATTTGTTGTCGGGGATATTTTAGAGGAAGAGTCGGCACCTTAGCAAATCGGAACGCGATCCGATCTCATACTTTACAAATTTTCTTCCGAACGCGATCATGAACACATTTTTACGAATTTCAATCCGTACCGAAATTTTCACATGGAACTCTTTTTAAAAGTGAATTTAAAGTAAAAATCGGCGGAAGTTAGTGGTTTTTAATCAGAAAACATTTTTGACCAAAAATATCATCATTTTCAAAATGCTTGTAAATTTTAACTAATTGAAAATTCCGAAATCCGAACTC
>SCLH01001074.1:380919-392322 GCA_004367855.1 Oikopleura vanhoeffeni | reverse complement strand
TTTTTTTGACAATAAAGCTTCAGTTTTATGCGGATGTGCAAACAAATTCAGTAATGAACACATCCGGCTGACGATAGATAAAAATTTTTATGTGCTGGAATTTAGAGCTTAATCAAACATGTTAGGGATATTGATAATGTTTTTATTGAGAATAACACAAGTATAAACCACTGATCGGCAAAAACTTGGCCATATCTGGGTCACTTTGTGACTCACTTTGCGACTTTTTCCCATAAATTGCGTAGGTGTTTGACTAGACCTAGCAAAAATTAGACTGAAATGTCAAAAAAATGACAATGACCTTAAAGTTATTTAAGAAAATAAAATTTCGACCAGTGAAACTTTATTTTAAACTTTTATGTCGGTTTAAAACTTAAACTTTAAATACTTTTAAAGCGAACTGAAATTTGGTGTCAAATTTAATGAGAGTTTTATCTTTAAAAAATTTGTCTAAAATTAAGTTTATTCGAATGACTTTTATAGTTATTTTAGAAAAAATTTCATTTCTCCTGATAGAATTTTTTCGATCCAATGTTAATTAGCAGAAAATGCGCAAAATTTTCAAAATATTTGGATTTTTTACGATTTCATAAACTTAAATTCGAACTCAAAAATTTCCAAAAATAGATGAAAATGATTTCAATGAGCTAACAAATATTTATATCGAAATAAGCTAATTCGTAAATTCTATTGACTCCAATTTGCCCAGTTTATGGCACTTAAGAGGGTGGTCGTCGCATTTTAAGGGGTTTTCAATGGCCAATTGTCGCAAAAGTACAAATCATTGGACCAAATATTACCTTTCTCTAATATATTTGAACAAAAATCTTGCATCCTAGAAAAAAATCGAAAGTGACGGAAGGCTTGTCCAATCAGAAACGTGCTTACAAAACTGAAGGAATTATTTTTTCAAAATGTATCTCCTCCCTGGTTTTTTAAGGTATACATTCGAAACCAACATGAATGTGCAGCTAAAGAGTCCGTGCAGATCAGTCATGAAAGTTTTGTCAAAATTTCTTGGATTTGGCTTCAGAATCATCAAAAAACAGTATTTTGACCCTATTTTAGGGGTCTCAATCAAAATTTATCTTCTTCCTAGATTTAAAAGTGACACATTCGAAACCTACATGAATGTGCAGCTGAAGGGTCCGTGCAGATCAGTAAGGAGAGTTTTGTCAAAATTTCTTTCTCAGATTTCCATAAATCGTCTTTTGATTTTCCATAAATGAATAAATTTCGACTTATTTCATACTTAATATTTTTGAAACCATCCAAAAGTGCTTTTCTGATTATGTATCAAAATTAAACGAGTACCAAAATACTGGAAATTGTCCATAATTTCATAAAAAAGTTTTCCAATAAAATTCGGGATTTTTTTTTCTTAGGCCTTATTTTGCGACGACCACCCTCTTAAGCGATAATTAGTTATACAAGTTCTGAACCAAGCAATGAATTTAGTCTGATAACAATTAAGTGTTGTTTTACATGCATTGAACATGTACTCAAATTATCGTTGAATTAAATTAAATAAATTATAATTATTAGATCGAGAATTAATCGATTTGAAACGTTGTAATTTCAACGGTTGTATCAGTTTGTATTAACAACAGGGTACTTTAGGGGGTGGATATTACGGATATTGCTTACAACTTCTATGTGATTACCAGGATTATCCATTTTTGGCCGACAAAAATTTTAGTCGACTTTTTTTCTTCTATCTTTTGCTATAAAAATGCGAAGGCGCGAAATTTTACAAATTTGAAGAAAAAACGTTTGCAATAAAAAATCTTATTTTGCAAAAATAATAACTCTGGACTGATTTTAATCACAGAAACCAACCGGTTCTAATGCACAAATCAAAAATTTAATCGTAAAATGAAACATTTCGTAAATTTTTATTTTACTTGTACTGCTGATTTCCGCCTACGCACTTTTCATATCAAAAAATAGGCCGTTTCAAAAAGTCGACCAAAAATGTATCTTTGGTTATGCTATGTTTATTGAATGGCTCCTCAGTTGAAGGTAAGAGAAGGCTTACTCCCCTTGTACAGTTAAAAAATGTAGTGTCAAAAAAAGAAATCAGGACGAAAAATTTGTTTCTTTCAAGGTTGCGTCATCAAGATCCACCCCTCGTTCCCCCCATGATAAGGCGTATCCCCCTTTTCGGGTTCCGGTACCCTATGGGGCTCCTGGACCCGGTCCGAAATGCCTTGACTCCTGGGGCCGAGCGGGATGGCTGGGTCCCGAATCGGGACTCCCGATGTTTCAAGTTCGCATTATTTTGCACGTGAGAAAATAAGAGAAAGAAAGAGAGAATTTTAATTGAAGTTCAGTTTTACTCTTCTAACCACACAAGGGACTTCCTCTTCGCTAAATAAGACTCATTTGTCTGTATTTTGGAGAGGTGGGTATTAGGCAGGACAATCCTGCCCGTTTTTCCGGTATCTATTGTATGGGATGAAAAAAGTAAGTGAGAAGGTATGTACAAGTGCAGATGAAGGGTAATTTGGGGATTTTATTGCATTTTTTTGGGATGTTTATTGGACTTTTTCCAGTTTTTTATTTATTTTTGTCCCCTTATGTACTTTTTAGCAAAAGAAAATGTCGGGGCTCTGGCCGAGTCGGAGACACAAGGCACCTGCAGGTCTGGTGGTGTAGCCAGGGGTCGGCAATACCTGCCCTGTCTTTGTCCTGTCCTGATTTCAGGACAAGACAAGGACAGAAAATATTAAAACCTGTCCTAATTCTGTCCTAGGCCCGAGGACAGGACAAACAAGGACAGAAAATAATAAAACCTGTCCTAATTTCTGTACTGTGAAAATTTTTCACTGAAAATAATATATTTTTGAGGTTAAATCTAGCGTACCCACCGTGGATTTCGGCCAAATTTTTCGTGGGCGCTAAGCATCAATATTTTTTGCCTAGGGTAAATCGACCCCAAGAAATTCAAAAATTTAGATGAAAATATCAAATGTCATAGGCTGTCATAGGCTTGCCGAAATTTGAGAATATTTTAAAAATAAACGAAATTCCTCACAAAATCGTATTTAGGGTAAATTAACCCCAAGGAATTCTAAAATAAAGTCTAAAATTTTCAAAAATGATCATAAGCTGTCCTATGCTTCCCCCCGAGAGCTAAAATTTGAAAATAATTTAAAGATAAACAAAATTACTCACAAACTTGTATTTAACCCTCAAAAGCATATAAAAAAAAGTTTCGCCAAGGCATAAAAGCCTTTTAGAAGGCTGTTTTTTGAGCGTTGTTTACAGAAAACTCTTATAAGATCAACTTTAATTTTCCTGTATGATCAAGTTGAAAAGTTAAACTTTTGAAAAAAATATATTATATTCTAGAAATTTTATGTTTAATTTAGAAAAAAACGTTTGAAAAAGCAAAGAAAATTTAAACCACGTGATACTGACGTAATGTTGTTCATCTCCATAAGTGCGCAGTGTTTTGTTCTAACTCGATATTTTTGTCTGATTGACTTTATCTGTTGGGAATCAAAAATATTTTAAAATAAGTTCAAAATATCCATAAAAACATCAACGTTTTTTAGATAAAAATTATGATTTCTCGATTTAATGAAAATTATTTGATTATTTTTACATATTAAGCCAAATATGGTATAAGTGTATCACTCTGGCATGTTTTCACAATTTATTAATTTTTAAAACATATCAGTTTAATCCATAACAAACATAATCGAAATCGGATATTTTGAAATTTCACTCCCAAAAAAAAATTCTGCTCCAGATATGTCTAGAAAGCTAATTGGTTTTCGCCAAATTGTACTTCAAAACATTTCCTAAATACTGGCTTAATTGAAATTAATATTCCAAATTTTGATCAAAAAGTATTTTTTCGAAGTAAAAGTTAAGCAAAAAATGGGCTTTTATCTAACTGGTGATAGAATTTGAACCAAGTATCTGAAAAAATCTTAGAAAATATTTTTAGATTCACATTGTTGAATTTTGAAATGTATTGGAAGGAGAAGTTTCTGGGATCATTTTTCCATCATTTTTGGCTGATTGAAAGTGACTTTAGCCTTTCAAAAGGCTATATGCCTCGGAGGGTTAAGGTAAATCAACCCAAGAAATTCAAAAATTTATATAAAAATATTCAAAAATGGTAATAGGCTGTCGTATACTTTCTCAGAGTGCTGAAATTCAAAATTTCAGAATAGTTTAAAAATAAACAAAAGTACTCACAAAATCGTATTAAGGATAAATAAATCCTAAGACATTCAAAAATCTAGTTGAAAATTTCTGAAAATGGTCCTACGCTTCCTCAGAGACCTGAAATTCGAAATTAATTCAGAAAGAAACAAAATTACTCACAAACTTGTAATCAGGGTTAATCGACCCCAAGAAATTCAAAAATTAAGTTGAAATATTCAAAAATGGTTTTCTCAGAGAGTAACCCTGCCCCTTAGGGATTAAATCATCTTGCGGTCATACTTTTTTATATATTATATCTTTAGTAAAAATATAAAATTTCAATTCCTTACAATTATTTAACCGCAGCAACCTGAATTCAATATTTTGTGCTAAATTTCACCCGAATAGTTTAGTAAGATTCTTAAAATGGTTAGTATTATTCACAAAAAACACTGTGTCCTAGGACAGGACTGGACAGGAAAAGGACAGAAAATATTGAAATTTCCCCCTCAGGACAGGACAGATACCTGTCCTAGGACAGGACTGGTTAGGACAGTACAGAAAATTTTGAAATTTGCCTGCCTCAGGACAGGACAGAAATTTCCAAATCTTGTGCCGACCCCTGGGTGTAGCAGGTGGCTGCGGGGGCATGTATTTGCGGTTTGGTTGGTCCCGTGGGATGTATTTTTGTTAATGGATTGCTTTTGTCGAGTAGTTTTGGGTTATTCCGGATAGATTGGTCTGGTTGGTTTTTGTATTCTTCTGTAGGGGATTGGACTTCTATTGCGGAATGTGAGCGGTGGGTGTTCTCGTCAATGTCAGGTTTGTAATTCGTTATAACAAGCCACGTGTGCTGCTTGGATGGTTGCCAGCATGCGGTCCCGGCGGTTTGTCCGCTTTCAATGTTTTTCAGCCGTAGATTTGTTGATATAGTACTTTTTTTATGGCTTTCCTTCTGGCTGTTCAGAGATATTTGTAATTTTTTTTCTTATTTTTGATTTTTGGCATTGGTCGTCTAACGGCCGTCGAGATATTTTGCTTTTTTGTGCCCCCGGCCTGGCCCGAGCTTCTGCGTGAATTTTAGTTGGCAAAATATGATGGAATTTGACAGTGGTTTTCAACGTAGGCAATAAGCAAAATAGGAGGGCGAAATTGGCTAAGAAGGGTTTCCCGGCCCTGTTTTCTGAGGGCAAAAAGGCGTGTTTTCTGGGGCCGGGTTTTGGTCGTAGAATTTAGATTTAGGCGTTTAATCGCTGCAATTTCGAATGATTTTTGCGCGAATATAGATGGGACCAGAAGCCCTTCTTTCTTATGATAAGAGTGGTAAACTATCCGCCCATCGTATTTTTTGTGTCGAAAAGACTTTAGAGTATCCGCGCGTTTAAAGTTATTTTTTTCAGATTTTTGATCAAAAAGTCCTTCTATGGGTGGCAAACGTGGAAATCCGAAACTTCCGGTTTCACGGCCCTCCGTCGTGTCTCCCTTGGTTCCTTTGGTTGTTAAGAAAAGTTTGCCGCAGGGCAGGAAGCGGAAAAAGTTCGCGAAGGAGGAGCTTCTGACGAAACTGCTGGATGAGGGCATTAAAGACTTTACGGAATCAACAGCTCGGCTCCAAAAGATTCGCAAACTGGTAAGAGTTTTGGCCTGAAATAAAAATAGGTTATTAAAGACCAAAAACTTGTTAAAAGTCCCAGAATTAAATTTTTGTAGAATTCTATTGCGAAAGAAAAAAATCTCGATTTTCGATACAGCATTAAAGACTTTTGCACTTTTATCTTTTGCAGTATTCTCTGCCGTATTTTTTTACAAATTTTTAAAATGATACATTTTCGATATTAACCTGTTTTTGTAGGCAGGCGAGATTGATCAGGGCATTTCTCGGTCCGCGACTGGACTTGCCGCTGGAGGTGGCGATGCTGCTTCTGTCATTTCGGATGCCAATCTTATTGAAGATAGGATTCCAGATGGGGTCACATCCGCGCTTACAGAGGCGTTGTGGAAGTTCCAACGCGCGACCCAGCAGCTTCGTTTGATCCACGACAGGGTTATCTGCATTTACTAAGTTATGTCTGTATTTCTGATCTTCAAAAATAGACACAAAAATGTATACTCCGATTGCCATCACTGACTAATTTTATAGTTTTTTCAAAGAAAACAGTATACAGTCCGAAAAGTTTGACCAGTGAGGGATCGTTTTTTAAGTTTTTATATTTTTTCTATCATAGATAGTTTTTATTTGATGTTTTCGTTAAACAGCCATTATCAGGTATGAGAAAGAAGTGCACAGAATTCGGAAATTGATTTATTTCACGCGCGAAATCAGTTAACAATATTTTCGAAATTATATTTTTAAATTTTGAAAAGTTGCATTTTTCGCGAAACTAAGTAATCGAGTCTCAGAAGGAGTACTTAGTTATCGAGTACTAAGCTCGATTAAGTGATAGAGGTATCTGAAATTATACAGACAGATATAAATGTCATACATTTATGTGAGATCGGTATATTCAGAAACGGTTACCTTAGTGTTATCAGCAGTCCTTCGAATGTTTTCCGAAGGTTTTTAGAGTGAAGATTTTTTTCTATATTTGAGAAGTGAGCAGCTGTGAGCTTCGAAAAACATACATTGGATAAACTTTGGTTCGTTGTCTGGTACAACACTATATTTATTTTCAATTTAGGACATGTTTTTATGTGTAGGTGTAAAACACCAGTTTTGTTACAACGATGTTGTAAAATACGTTAGGGCAGTAGTTGTTGAGTTTCACCTTTGTGGCTTCACAAGGACATACATAATTATATACAAAATAGTTATTTAGATAGTATGTTTTTTCAGATTTCAATCTAGGGGGAATGGTGCGTGATAAATAAAGTGTACAAAAAGATATGTTTTATTTAAATAAGGAGTGTATTGGCTGAGAATTTTTTTATTTTTACTAGCAATAACTGAGCATCTAAAACTGGTGAACAGAAAGCTGACTGTAAAATCAGTATATTCCTGAATTTCAGCTCTTCAGTTTTAAACCACTGAATATTGTTTGTTAACTTGCTTTTTTTTTAAACACGCAATTTCAGCTCTCTAGCTCCGTCTGTGATTTTTTATCGGATTTACAACTTTCATGATATTGATTAGATCTAGATCAGATTTTTGAAATCGAAAGTAACGACAAAACCTGGAGATCGTTTAGTTTTACAAGCTTGATTTCAACAAAGCTGGTAATATATGACCAAACTGAGTATGCCCTTTAAACATAAGCAAGCCTAAAGTTGTTAAAATAAATTGGTTTAGATGATCAACTTCTCATCAGATTTCGAAAAAAGGTTTAACTTATTAATGATATAATTTGTGGGGGACAAGATTTCCCGGACAACGCCAAATGAAATTTTGGCAGATATTCACCTGTCACCGTAATTTTATCCTGCTACAGTTTACATAATTTTATCAAGGACAAACAAGATTTGCTTACGTTGAACACTTTTACCAGGGAAGACCACTCGCTAACCCGGTCTCGCTTCCAACAATCACTTCTAGTAACTGTTTGCTTTTATTATTTTTCATGTTATTCGACATCAATCAGATATTCTGGACAATATCTACGGTATTATAAGTAAAAACAATTTACTAACAATTTACAAACAATGTGAAACAAATTTCGCAAGACAAAATCGAAGATCATAGTTTTAGTGTCAAGTTTGGTATGTAACAAATTGAAATGGATATAAACTGTAAGATTCTAATATGGATTTCCGCCCTGAATGCAGACTGGAAGACCGATTCAAAATATGCTTAATCTAATGCTTAATTAAACTCTCTTTTTCTTTGGCACTTTAGTGTCAGTCAATCAGCCGACTGCATTATTCCCACAAAATTTAGCAACATTTGAAACAGACCGCACTCGGGGGAGATCCATATAAATGCTAAGTAACAATGTCAATTTGAATGTTTAGTAGGAAATTAGGAGACAATATAAAACTGACCAAAAAAAGTAGTTTGAATGGTTTTCGCGGTTATCCAACAGCAGGTTCTTTCTCTGGAGGTTGTCAAAGTGGAAAATTTAATAGGTATCATACGTGTGAACTCCGAGAACGAAACCTTAAGTTTTGTCTCTCTGTTTTTAAAATAGATGATTGTTCTAACAATCATCGAGGATCGAAAACCGATTCGGTTTCTCGATTCTCATGCCTTTTCGAGCCCAAATATAAAACAACCATTTTAATGATTTTATGTTTACTTGCAGGGTTACCCACGCATCATTCTGTGTAGCTTCGGTCAGCTTAGCTTACATACGGTTTATACACGATTTAATTCATTTTATATCAAACTTAACCCTCTGACGATGATCTTTAATTTTGAATGAAATTATCACATTACTTGTTGAAAAGTCAACACAAGATACCAATAAGTACTAGTAGGGTTCGGACCGGGGAAAATTTAAGCTTTCAGACAAATAAATTAACCTTAAAACAAAATCTAAATGTAGAATTAAAAAACTAATAAAATTACAAAAAAAAATTTTACGGGAGAATTTTGCGGGGATTTTCAGTTTTTTATAGTTAAATTTCCAAATTTTCATCGCGCCCAAACTCGCTCAATACTTAAATTTTTATCGGATCATTTCGGACCAAAAGGACAGAGCAATTTAGTTTCGATCGGTTTGAACCCAATATTTTAATTTTAAATACACCTCAAATGTACCTCATTTTTTCTAAAAGTTTTTTACCGAAGATTTCAAAATTTTTCGAACAACTTTTTTTCAATTGTTTTTTCTATAATGTGACAAGCTACACTGTGAGTGCTCTACATATAATTTCAATATCACTCGTTCAGAATAATCGACTTAAAAATAGAAATATACATGTACGTCGAAAAGTCTAATTTGAAACCTACATTTTGACCCCTAGGTGGCACCTTTTTTTTGTTTGTTTCGTGAATCATTTTTCAGCACTAATTCACCCTAGGAGCGTTTTTCAGATCACTATCGGTTTTACTTTAGCTCGTGGTTTTCCCCTTCCGAACCCTACCTATGATTTATATTATGTTAAAATTTTGCGTCTATTTTTGTCTGTTTTTGGCCAACTGGTTCCAATTAAATTAGCCACCAGTTTCAAAATTGTATTATCGCAAGTATCTATTCGGGAAATGAATTTTGCAAAGCTTGCTTTAAACGATTTGTACTGTTATTCTAGAAAACTGTAATCGATAATCGATCATTCAAATGAATCGAAAATTACGATTTTCTAATCCGAAAACTTATGTTAAATCTTTGGTATAGCTCACAAGTTGTGAGTCACAACGTCCGGCTCCCGGTGTATAACTAAAATAATACCGATTTTTTTGCTGTCGTGTTAATATGAAACCACTAATAATTAATCACCTCCACGGCATACTTTATCCGCTAAATTCCCTGCTTTCCAAATTTCCAAACTTAAATTAAAAAAAAATACAAATCATCAAAAACCTTCGAACATGATGTGACATCATTGATGTTCGTAGTAAGGCCTAAAAATGCGTTTATAAATTTTCTTCCATTTTATGAAATTGATTTTTAAATTACTCCTCAAAGAAAAAAAATTCGAAATTTTCAAAATTCAAAAAAAATTCAAAATTTAAAAAATCCAAATTTTATCTTTAAAGAATTAAAACGAGAATATTGTTTTTTGAACTTAAAGCTATATTTTCACCTTTTTATGTTTTAGAGAATTTTTGAGGGACATTTAAAAATAATTTTTGTTACAATGTAAATTACATTATGCATATTTTTAACCTCCTCACACCTAGAAACGAGAACTTCGCCTCACACCCAAAAGCCTATCTAAAGGCAATACTTTGAGCGCTTATCACGGGAAAACTGGAAGAGATATCAATTAACTNTATCGGTAAAAACTCTCAGAGAGTACCAAAATTAGCGGTTATTTTGAAACTAACGATAAATTTTCAGTTATTCACATTTCTTTCATGAATAATAAACAATTTTTAATGAAATTTTTTTTCATATAATCCTGATATTTCTTTCCAAAATAAATATTCAAAGTACATTAATTCACTTCCACGGCTTACTTTATCCGCTAAATTCCCTGCTTTCCAAATTTGAAAACTTAAATTTTTACAAATCATCAAAAGCTCTCGAACATGATGTCTGAAGTAAGGGCTTAAAACGCGGTTATACATTTTCTTCCGGTTTTATAATCCCCGTTTTATTAATTTATTTAACTGGACTTGAAATTTTTTTTTCTACTCAAAAGTACATTTTTCAAGCTTCATTGAATTTGTTCCCTAAAATGACATAAGTAATTAAGGTAAGAAAACAAAAATTTGACAGTTCAGAGTCAGAGCACGTTTAAACTCTTGCTCACGATAATTAGTGCACAAGATAGTACCAAAAACTTTTTAATTGATAATTTATTAACTAACTTTTGAAGAAGTTCGAATTTTCAGTCGACTAACCTGTGAGCGCGGACAGTGCCGATTGGCACTAAGTTGTCATTTAGCGTCCATTATCATACATGTAGTAGAATACGCACAACTTTATAAAATTTATAATTATTGAGTTTTTCACAATTCCCTGTATTTTTATCCAAGAGCTTTTTTAGCGAAATTAGTCAAATTATAAATTTGTGGCATGTAAAGGCGGTTCAATATAATTTTTGAAAATTATTAAGTGCCGATGGCACTTGTCTGAATCAGGGATCGGCAGACTCTGCTCTAGTCTGCGCTAAATCACTCTTTCGGGTCAATTTTAGAGAGGATTTCGTGTTATTTTTCAACTCAAAACCCTACGCAAATTTTTTGGGCGTGGAGATCAGTCAAAATTTGGTATCAGATTATAGCTAAATAGCTTAAAAACTGTTTCAGAGCAGCCATTTTCAGGGAATTTGCCGACCCCTGGTCTGAAAACAGGATTGTTTGAAAATGCTGAGTATATAGGTTAACCCAGAGAAGATTTTTGCGGCAACAAATTTTGTAAAAGTGTTATCTAAAACTCTTGAAACATTTACGTATGAAGATAATTTTTTTCAAATACATTTTGAATTATTTTCCTACCCAACGTTAACGATTTTTAAACTAATAAAAAAAAACCAGAAGTGAAACCTTTTTCGTAATTTCTAGCAGATTCTATTTTTTTGCGAATTTTGAAATTTTAGACTTTTTAGGGAAACCCGATGAAATTAAAAGGAGTTTATGAAATTTCTGATCAAAACATAACATTATAAAATATTGCTCAATCAAGAGAAAATTACGAGATT
>SCLH01001074.1:347290-374423 GCA_004367855.1 Oikopleura vanhoeffeni | reverse complement strand
GCATATCGAAAATCCTGCCTAGTCGTCGAAATTCATCACTACGTAACAAGAATAGAAAGTGGCCAATGAAATGACTGGGTTCTCGAGAAGTGACCAATAAAATGACTGGATTTCTCTATTTGTGACGTAGTGATACAATTCGACGACTAGGCAGAATTTTCGATATACCTGGCAGATTGGAGTCAATATAACTCACGAAAGTAATTAGTTAGTTTATTTTTGTGTGCTTATTATTGTTAGTTCAACCAGAATAAATGTGTTCTAGCTCATTAAAATATTTTTTTATCGATTTGAGGAAAGATTTGAGTTCGAATTTTTATTTTTGAATTCATAAAAATTTCAAAAAAATCAAAACATTATGAAAAATTTTCCACATTTTCCACATTTTTCCACATTTTCCAAAAAATAGCCATTTTAACTTTTTTCATAGATGTCTACATATTTTCTGACCGCCGTTTGAAAAACCTAAAAATCTTTATTTTTCATCTTTTGTCGACTTTTTTTAGAAATATTATCCCCAAATCAAGTCCAAAAAATTTTATTATTAGTTTTTTGAATTCTGCATAAAAAATCAGGCAGAATCATTTGTGAAATTTTCTCGTATCTATTTGGTTTTTGTATGTCAACCGATGGAAAGGTCAAGCGAATTCCCAATAAAATGTCGAGTTATAAAGGCGTAATTTTTTTCGATAGTCAACTTGACTAAGTCAAGACATTTTTTAATATCAAAACGCAATTGAAGGTCAATTTTTTAAAACACTGTGATTTATTTGTTATATGATATAAGTTATACATTTTTATTTAATTCGGCTTTTGAAACCGACTTATCCGATTGAGTTCTTAGATAGCTCAAACTGAGCACAAATATTTAGAGAAAAATAAGTTAACATAAAAATCTGAATCAGACTATTGTTTACAATGTTTAAACGAAAACTGATAATTAAACAAATTTATTAGTCTCATAAAAAAATCGAAAAATGGTCCACTGGACCAATTTTTTTATTTTATTATTCACTAGATATTCGTGCTCAGTTTGAGCTATCGTAAAACTTAATCGGATGAGTTGCTTTCAAAAGCCAAATCATATAAAAAAAATTGCTAAAAAAGTGGCACAAGAGCCCCAACAAGTACCGTAATAGATATCTTATAAATCAAAATTTACGAAAAATATAGTGAAAAAATATAGTGTCAATTTCGGTCCAAATTTTCGTTAGAACCTCAAACGAACCGCTTTTAAAAAAATAAACAGACTTCGTCTTAAAAGGTCGACCAAAAGGGTTTACAGTACAAACACGATTGATTAATCGATAAAAAATTTAACCACAATAAACTGTTCAAACCGAGAATGTCTTGAGAATAACGGTCTATATAAATATTATTTATTATTGCTGACGATATTTTTAATTCAAATACAGATAAGTTAAATTGCGGAAGGTACTGTAAAGTTTACAGAACAACTTTATTTTTTATATTGCGAGAATTCGGAGCTCCCTGCTTCGATTTTGAGATTGTATTTGAATTGATGGTTCAGAATTAAACTTTAAGTAGAATGGTCTAATGAGAATGATTTTCAGACAATTACACGCCAGCTAGGTAAGATTTTTCTACACTGTTTACAGATCGGTTTTTGGAAACGACTGATCCGGTTGAGTTGTTAGATAGCTGAAAATGGAGTCGGTATCTTTTAACCCAAAATGGGGTCAAGAAAAGGTTTACCTTCTCTTGACCCCAAATTGGTCTGAATTCATATTATTCATTAAGACCAATTTGAGATCAAGAAAAGGTTTACCAGGATTATGCGTCATAAGGGTGGTTGAGAAATTTCACTGACTGCACTGGAGAACATGCTTCATAAGTAGGGTCAGTACTAGGAGATTTATCTGCAAACCTAAACCCCCTCAGTACCAGGGAAGGGCATCCGAGCAGATTTTCGGTTTGCTCGGACCTGCTCGGTATTTCCGAGCAGATATTTTAGCTCGAACGCCCATCCCTGCTCAGTACGGATTTTGATTTATTATTTTTTTTTTGTTATTATACCGATCGCGTTACAAAAACTCAAAGAATCCGTACTGAGGGGTTTAGGTTTGCAGATAAATCTCCCGGTACTGACCCTACTTATGCGGCATAAGTTATGCCTATCACTGTGCTCCAGTGCAGTCGGTGAAATTCCTCAACCACCCTTATGACGCATAATCATGACGTTGCGTTTTTCACAACATATTTTACATTCAGACCAATTTGGGGTCAAGAGAAGGTAAATCTTTTCTTTACCCCACCAAGGCAATATACTGAGGACAAAAAAAGACGATTGGTCAATTTGGGGTCAAGAGAAGGTTCTCCTGAAAATGAACAAAAATATCTAGAGAAAAGTCAAAGAAAAAAGTGTACAGAACCGTTTAATTTTCCAATTTTTTTCTCAAAAACTTATTATTAATCTGCAATATTTTTGAGAAAAAGGGAAAAATGGTCCGATTCTGAAGAATTTTCATTTGTTAGATTATTATAAATGTATGTGGTCATTATGACTCGTTATTTATGAGCTATTTTAAAACTCAATCGGATTAGTCGTTTCCAAAGCCGAAATGTACCGGTGTGGACACTCTATTTACTACTAAAAGGCACTTTGGTTGTAAAAATGACACTTCACAATGTGAACATTTGTCGCTAACCAATAAAATTTTTTATTCACAAAACAAAATGTTGACATACTATAGTAATCATGGGGTTTGTTCTGAGCGCTGGTTAGCCTCAACATGGCGCTATTATGATTGATACTATTAAATAAATTCAACCTACGCAATAATATTCACCGCTCGGAACGACTTCCGCAATTAGTATAGTAATGCAATTTTTCCACCCTAATCTTAGAATAATAACTATTTTTAGGATCATCTGATGTGTTCCACCAGTTTGGTGGGCAATGTTGGGCCAAACGAGTGACTGATCAATTGATTATTTGATAAATTTAGACGCTTGTCCTTCTCAGTTAATATATTTTATTTATTTGAAAACTATTTTTAGGATAATAATTTTTAAATCAATTTCTTCAATCGAAAATTTTTCTTCGTACATGCTTTTGTACGTTTTACAACGTTGTATAAATATGGATACAAACAGATTCATCACAGCGTGGAGCCCACGTTGTCTGACTTTGAATATACGGCTACTTTGGTGATAAATTATAAATCGCTCATAATACTTCAGATTAAATAGACATCGAAAATAGCATACACAAATTTAAATGCAATAAATAAACCTCAAAAACTACAAACGAATTGATATGAGGTTGTGTAAAAATGATCGAAGATCAACATGAGCTCAAGTTGTACAAAAAACAGAATTACCGGATTTGAATTTAGTGACTTTTTTAAACACTGACTGTTAGTTTGACAATTTGGGACCGATAGTCTCGAACAGGCTAGGAAAAGGGAAGGAGACGGAAATTCAGATACGCCAAGGAGACGGGAAATAATGAAAACTGAGGGGCTGGGGATGAGGCGAAATAGTTTTCCATATAAACTTCTAAAACTGTTTTCTAAATAAAATTCGTAAAGGTTTGTTATGAAATTTATAATGCATACAGTATGTCTTATTTTTTCGCGAGAAAATTTGAGGAAGAACCAGGAGAATTCTCCCCAAAATTAAGACGATTCTCTCAAATCTTTCTTAAATTTTCTCGCGAAAAAATTAAGCATACTGTACGATAGTATATATTCTTTTCCCAACCTAAGTCAATCTTAAAAATGCTTGCTATCTATATAGCTATATATTTAACATTTTCGTCAACATAGTCAACTTTAAAGTGTATTATATCAAATGATATAGTATTTTCGTGTTTTATTGTGTTTTTTTTTATATAATTAACTTTAGAAACATCATCTAAGTTTTTTGATATAATACACATTATTAAAATCATCTTTATTTTTTATTTTATGAAGTGTAGAAAACTTGAGTTTTTTTNGTCCGCCGGGTAGACAGCCAAAGTTGCCTATACTTTGCTGAAGATTACGTAATAATTTGGCTGTCTAACCGGCGGACGAAAAAAAAGTAGCAAACGAGAGAACTCAGGCTGTACATTTCACTTTTTATACATTTCACTATTGACCCCGACCAAACGGGGTCAACCCAATTGCAGTGACGTTTTTTTGAGACCGAGACATTTAGCACTACAGCGCGGCGAATAGACTTTTTGAAAGCGCATTTTCGCAGAGCGGCGACTACTGTGGTAAACAAATTAAACAAATGATTTTTATCTTGCTTAGTAATTGCGTGGGTTATTTAAGAGTTGATACTTATTTTTTAAGATAAAAATACTATTATATAATTTATTTGAAATAAATCAAGAAAAAATTATCGAATTTATTCAAAATGAATAAAGTGAATATTTAATTAATTTAGAAGATTGAGAGAGATATTTGCCAATTTTTCGTCCGTAGTGATGACAGGCGAAATATTTGAAACAAAAGCGGCAGATGATATTTTCAAAATTGTTGTGATATTTCCAATTTCGTATGCTGTGGAGATCGTAGAGCTGAGTTGTTTTTCGTACGGCAAATCGTAGAAATTATCGAGGATATCTTGCAGCATATTTTCGCGATTTAGAGCTCTTTTTTTCGTTTGTTCATTCGATCGTTGACGATTTTTTCTTCGTGCATTTGAATAAAGTGAACTTTAGAGTCCTTAATAATTCCGCAAGTGCGATTAAAGGACAAATAGCCTGATAGATATCTTAGTTGCCGATTTAGGCTCTCTAAGCAGTTCGTACGGGCGAGAGGTTCAAAAGGACCAAAACGGCAGAAATTTTAATTGTGTTCTTTCATTTCGGGGCCAGTTATTTGATCACGAACAAAATCGTCTAATTTCGGTAGATCACCTTTTGGCCCCTGGTTTTTGCAGTATTCCGAATGTTCATGACAGCCAGAATCGACAATCGTTTCCTAATCGGCGCCGCTTCGATCATCTAATTTGACTTCGTCTGTCAAAAAGTACCGAGTTTTTTCATTTATTTTTCGTTTGTAAGTCAAAGCATCTTTTTTTGTTTTTATTTTGAATTTCGCGCGACAATTGGCTCTTTTGTTTTTGCGATACAAACACTATAAATTCACATCATTCATGTTGACAGAATGGAATATATAGATCATTTTTTTCCATTTTGATATTCAAAAATTATTTTTAAAATCTTATATGGCCTGAAAAATAGCACTTTANTTTTCAGCTGATTAGCAATATTTTTCACATTTTACTGCATATATTTCGACGCGCGGCGATATGAATAATTGTTTTGTGAGCGATCAAGATATCATATTTCAAATTTGAGACCAGCTTTCAATAGCTAGAGGTTCACAAATGTATGGTTTTGCAAGAAATACAAGGTGAGTGAACCTCTCTTTTATCTCGCAGTTATCTAGTTTACAAACTTCGAAATTAAAAAATATTACATGTTGTTTACTTAGTTTTAACCTTGATCTCAATCGGTGACAAATAAGTAAATTGATATCTTTCCCAGTTTTCCCGTGATAAACGCTCAAAGTATTGCCTTTAGATAGGCTTTTGGGTGTGAGGCGAAGTTCTCGTTTCTGGGTGTGAGGAGGTTAAATAGAACATTTTGAGTTCAAATTTAACTTTCTAAATTCGTTAAATTTGACTTCGTCTGTCAAAAAGTACCGAGTTTTTTCCTTTATTTTTCGTTTGTAAGTCAAATCATCTTTTTTTGGTTTTATTTTGAATTTCGCGCGACAATTGGCTCTTTTGTTTTTGTGATACATACAGTATAAATTCACATCATTCATGTTGACAGAATTTTTATGGTACTGATAAAGTTTACAATTTTCTTCAGTATGAAAAATGAAACTTTAAGCTCGTCCGCCATTACTCGTATATAAAAAATTCGGATTTTCACGAGTTCCTTCAATGTTTGAGGTTCCGTATTCATTAATATGTTGGATAAATGGAATATATAGATCATTATTTTTCAGTTTGATATTCATAAATTATTTTTAAAATCTTATATGGCCTGAAAAAAGTACTTTATGTGGCCAAAATGAGCATGTGCATATGTCCAAAATATTTTTTTCGGTGTGAAACCTAGAAAATATACGTATCGTATCACGCTGTTTTACCCGTTTCCGTTTTAAAGTTATCTGCATATTCCGAGAATTGATTCATATTTGATAATATTGGATATTTTTCTCGACCTTATAAATTATCAGATTCAGATTATCTGCAAAATATTTTGCGATCTGGCGCAATTAAAATGTTTAATTTGTTTGCTAGGGTCAGTCGCCGCTGTGCGAAAGGCCTCTTTCAAAAAGTCAATTCACCGCGCGGCAGTGCAAAATGCCTCGGTCTCAAAAAACGGTCACTGCAATCGGGTAGCCCCGCTTTTCGCGTAAGTGACCAAATATTTTTTATATGCTGTTTAATAATTCATATGACACTATTTGTGATTTTTGGTCAAAAATATTTGGAAATATCTTTAAGGGGGTAACCGACGGAGGCTGTATCTCAAGACTCAGAAGTGATAGGGAGCTAATTTTAGTTGCATTGTCATTTTCGTGGCTGGTTTGCTTTCAAAAATATATAAAAAAAAATTTTATTTTCGATGTCAAAAAATTTCCAAATTTCCTATATTTCAAAGTTTTAAATTTTCCTTAACCGCCAACTGTATCTTTTGAAGTAATAACTTTTTTGCTTCTAAATTTTGTGTTGCATTAATCACTCTGAATTAGGTCTTAATTGTTCGGCAATAAAGAATTTTATAAATTTCGAATAAAAAATAATTCAATATTTCTTAGATCCAGAAAATTTGGGGTAACCGACGAAGGCTTTTCTTCAAGACTCAGAAGTGACAGAAGCTGATTTTGCTGCATCTTATTTGTGTTAACGGTTGCTTTATTAAAAACCTGAAAAAAGATGAATTTCGATATAAAAATTTCCGATTTGCCATTAATTATGGAATTTTTTCAGCTAATTAACTTTTTCTCGTGATCTAGACATTGGATCTGACTATTTTAACAATTATTGAGTTGTGCTCACTTACTGACAAAAATTTATTAAAATTATGATTTTACCAAACAAAGTTTGGCGAATTTTTCTTCAAAACCCTATTTTTGACGAATTTGAGCGGAATTAAAACTCTGAAATGCATCGTAAAACGCCCTAAATTATGATGCAATGAAAAAATCGACGCAACCTCTTCGTTTTGGCACACTTTAAAGAATGCTTTTATTTAAAAAACCAATCTGCATATTGGGTTGACAAAATGCCATCTGCTACCAGCGAAACATGCGTAAAAACACCCATTTATTTTGAAATTTCTCTTAATAACAAGAAATTTGAAAATCGGGCACGCAACGGCTGTATTCTTACCAAATTGAAGTTAATACTGAAAAAAAGAGAAAATATTTTTGAATATCAAGGAGCTAGATGTAGGTTGCTACCCCAAAAAATGGAAACAATACATTTTGGACCGGAGTATTACCGGCCGGCGGATCGGTCATACAAAAAACTTTGCACACCATTTTTTGGAAAATTTTCAAACAAAGATCTCCCTAGAATCAAAGTTTGAACTCAATACGATTGCAGTTAGCTCAGACTAACGTTTGAAAACAGTAAAACCCGTCGGTACCCCTTTAAAACGGTTACCCCCTTTAAGCGNAGTCAGTTATAAGCTCATATTCTGGTTTATCCCCTGAATATTTTTGGTCGGTCGTTTTCAATTTTTCACCAAACTTTTTCAATATTAGCCTAAAATGAAAAAAAATATCTATCGACTGAAATCCCCTTAAAACTACTCATTCTTGGGTAGGCATTCTACCTGATTAAGCTTTTTGAAAACCAAGTCTTTCCCCTGAGATAGTTTATAGCAGCTGCGCTGCTTTCGTGGTTGGCGGTTTATACACCCGCCCTTTATAACACTTTGGTTAGAATGCGTAGCCACGTTGATTTTTCTAACAAATTCTTTTATCGATTTTTTTATCTGGCTACGCATTCTAACCAAATTGTAATAAAGGGATATGAGGCTAAAGTAAAAATAAGGTTATTCTCAATAAGTTTATTTTCGCTTAATTTCGCATTTTTTGTGGTATCAAATGATGAAAATATATAACATGGTACGAGTAATTTTACTAACCTGGTCAATCTGTGATCAGATAACATAAAAAATCAGGAGCGACGATTTGTTTTAAATATTTCTCGAGAAAACGGGTCAATGTAGAATGTAAAGCGTTCAAATAGACATAATAGTTATTAAAAAATCACAGTATTTGAAGAAAATATGGTATCATCTCATAGAGAATTTCATTGAGTGTAAGCTAATTGAGATGCAATTGGAAATTAAATCATTTTTTTTTATTTTTTTAGATTTTACCATTTACCCCGAGATTCCTTCCTCAGAAAACTTACTTGAGCATCCGGTAAATGAAAAACTATATTTTGAACTTTTAAAGTGATTTTGAAAACATCTTTATAAATCCTGAGAGTCAAACAACTCACTCAAAAATGATGTAGTAGATAGGCCAATTAAAAAGTACGCATTTTTGACCTTAGAAATTTATAATATGAAATTGTCAATAGATTAATTCTTTTATACTGAAAAGTCAAGATTATATCAGAAGTCAATAAAAATTGTTCGAAAATATCCATTACGTTGAATACAATTAACTTGTGTCCAATACACCAGAATTTGAAAACTTAAGATGCCAAAGATAATAAAATACGTGCCTCCGAAGCATTTTTTTGACTGGTATTGAAGATTATCAAAGTCTGTCATACTTTATGACTCATACGACCAAACGGGGCGAAATTGAAATGTATAATAAGTGAAATGTATAAATTTGAGATTTTGAACATAAAGAGGCAAGAACAAAAGTTCTAGAGCATAAAATTCCAATGTTTTTGCTGGATCAATTTATTACGATCAAATTCTTCTAAACGTTAAAAAATTATTTGTTTGCATATCCCAATCAAAATATAAATTCGCTAAACAGTTTTAAATGTACCGAAAATCTGTATTTTTCATGATGTCATAATGCCACAAATAATTTTCCAACATTTTGAAAAATTCGATCTCAATAATTTGATCTACAATAATCTGTAGCAAAACATTGGGATTTTATGCTCTAGAACTTTTTTTCTTGCCTGCTCATATTTAAAATCTCAAATTTATACAGCCTGAGTTTTCTCGTTGAGGACTTTTTTTTTGTCCGCCGGGTAGACAGCCAAAGTTGCCTATACTTTGCTAAAGATTACGTAATAATTTGGCTGTCTAACCGGCGGACGAAAAAAAAGTAGCAAACGAGAGAACTCAGGCTGTACATTTCACTTTTTATACATTTCACTATTGACCCCGACCAAACATGGTAAAAGTGACGTTTGCTTAATATTTTTGTCATTAACTCGGATATGACCGCAGTCCCCTTTTCGGTCTATTGATCTGTAGTAGTTTTACCCTATTGTCATTTGAAGTACTGGGAATTATTCGCAGGGAATAATAAATCTGGGTTATGAATCATTACTAATGATTGGAAATCTAAAAATTCAATAAATCAGAAAAAAAGGAAAAAACATTTACAGCTTTCTGCTAGCTGCAGGATAAATTCTAGGTGTTTATTTCTTCAATTAACACATATATTTTATTGTACAAAAGTCGTATTGAGAATAAGGTAACATAAATATTGAAAAATAATTTTCATAATGTTTAGTTTTTTTTAAATTTTCACGAATTTAAAAATGAAAATTTGAACTCAAATCTGTTCTTAAATAGATATAAAACTATTTTAATGAGCTGGAACACATTTATTCTGGTTGGGCTAACCATAATAAGTACAAAAAAATAAAGTAACTAATTACTTTCGTGAGATATATATATATTGACTCCAATCTGCTTTTTATTACACTTTGGTTAGAATGCGTATCCACAACGTTAAGATCACACGTTAAAAAAAGTAGTGGCTACGCATTCTTACCAAAGTCTAATTAAGGGATATGCCTTCCTTAAAACTGACAGGATTGCTGGAAGTAAATTAGTTTTATAAATTGCCTATCTCAAAAAAACTTCCTGAATATTTATGATCAACTTCGATCTGAAGCATTTATATACGTATGTTCAGACTTTAAAAAACTTCAAGTTAACTATAATTTCAGGAAAATTGCATAAAAAACGTGTTCGAGGATAATACAGTAGATGTGTATGTATTTATTAATATGCTGATTTTTTAAGAGACCAACGAACTTGGCAGAATTATAAAAATAAAAAGCGATGCATCTCTGGTCAGGGCGTTGCTGCAGCATTTATAAGCATGCTACACATCAAACACATAGTAGCATACAGTAATTTCAGTTTATTTTTAAAAAATTATCATTCTTTCATCAATTCTGTTTCTCGTTTAGGATTTCCCACAATATTTTTAATGTAGACGACCAGCATGACACTATTATAAAACAGGTAAGTGAACAAAATAAATAAAAACTTAAAATTGCACCAAATCGATTGAACCGATAAGTGTTGTTAAAAGTTTCAAACGTCTCAAAAGGAGAGAATTAGCGCTCTGAAAATAAAATTAGCAAAAAAGATAGAGTTTGCTCCAAGAAGTTCAAAAATCAAATTTAAAAAAATTTTCAATGATCCGTTCAAAAGTTATTTTTTTCTTTTATGGCCAATTTCTTCAGAAAAAACTTTGATCGCTAATTTTTAAATCTTGTCAAACTGCTGAAATTTTCTTTGGAGATCAGTTTGTAGAAAAGTCTTTTGAGAATCTGTCATTCAAATATTAATGACTCTACTTTTGCTAGTTCTCTTTTTTTTTTCGCGAGTGATTTCTGAAAAAATGGAAAAATTCCAGACTTTGAGAAAAAGCCTAAAAAAGTCATTTTCGTTGCTTATTTACGTGCTCTTGAAAAGTTATTTTAGTAATCTGATTAATTATTCTGAAATTTTTGGCCTTCTGCTTATATAAAAATTTTAAATGAGGTAAATCGCATGTCTGGTTATCATACTATGAGCGCTCAAAGTTGAACCCCAAATGAGGTTTTGTGCCTCCACTGAAGTTTTTTTCGAACGTCCAAGGGTTAAACCGTATTTTCTGAATTTCAAAGCATGTGGCTAATTTATTTAATTAATTAAAATACAAAAACCCGATCAAAAAAAATTAGCTGAATAGTTTTTTAGTAAAAAGTGTTTCGGATTCCGGTATTAAGTTGTTCGGGTGAAATTTGTTTTCTGTATTTTTATCAGTTAAAACTATTTCCGGTAATTTCGATTTTGCTAAAAAATGTTCTGAAAAATTTCACTGATTTTTGTATTTTCAGTTAATCTGTTACGAGAGTATCTGCTAGAAATAATTGAGTATTTTTTTCATTAATTTCTCATAAATTTTAAGCAATTTTAAAATAGTACCAGTGTTTTGTTCGAGGTTTCACTTTATTAAAAAAGTTATTATTAAATAAATAAAAAACATTTGGGATATTGGAAATTTAAACACAGCAAATTGTGTCACAGATTATTCGACATGCTTATATTAGGTATTACGATAGGATTCACCATCTGCACTGAGTCAAGTCCTTGACATCTTTACAGGTAGTTAATACATTACCCGATAATAAGAAAGCTAACATTAGCATAAAATAAGAGCTTTGCCATATTGAGCTGCGCCGAACATATTCCAATAAGCATTGGGAAACATACCGCACTGTCCCAGGTTTACTACGGGGCACACAAATTTGAATAAAACCATGGCGCATTTCTTTGTGCGACCTAAGTGACTCTGTATAGATGATATTGAGTTTCCAAACCTTTTAAAATTCGGCTTTTGGAAACGACTTTTCCGATCGAGTTTTAAAATGATATAGTATTTTTAAAGATATGTCAAAATGACCAAATATATTGAGGAGAATAAAATAATTATCAGTTGATTATCTCAAAATGGAGACCCTATCTGTACTAAAGCGAGTCACTACGGTTGAATAACATATATTTGGCCATGTTTAACCTAAGGTGGTGACGGCAAAATAAATGTTGAAAGACAGAGTAAAGCAAAACAGAGAATTACATATAATTGAATTAACAACATTCGAAAATTTTCATAAATAACTTGCAAATCTCGCAAAAATTGTAAACCATTTTTCACAAATAGTTATTGTCGGCATTGGGATTTTACTGACAAATATTTGAAAATCAGATACCTCAAATGATCAAAATCGACATTAATTTTCTGAAAACTGGCTGTCAAACCGAAATTTCATATCGAATTCTCTTGTTTGACTGATTTTTATAAGTTCGAGTACTGAGAAAGCAAAATGACAATTTCAGCAAGAAAATAAAATACTGAGGAAGGGCGGTATCGCCGGCCCAATATCGCCGAATTTGCCAAAATCGCCCAAAAACTTACGCTATTTCACGATTTTTAGCTAAAATACTTTCAGTATCAATATCGCCGAATGTGCCAATATCGCCGAAAGTACCCGATATAGCCGAATTTTTTAAAAATTTACATTTCCTGACTCCTTAAAGTGCAAAATAAACACTTTAAAGGGATGCATTTAAGGGGTCAGGGACTGTATATTACAAATTACTCTTTGAGCGTCATGAATGACATCATTCGTATTTTCCAAATTAACTTTCACTTCATTCGAACCTATCGTGAAACTCCTTATACGAAAATATTTTACATATAAGTTATATCATATAACTTATATGGTATGACGGCATTTTGAACGCCTACATGTTTCTTAATTTTTGAACATAAAAGTTATTTCTGTTCCCATACTGCCGAATGTACTGTAATTTTGTTTATGTTCAGGATGTTTATCCCAAAGTTAAACACATCTATGACTTAAACTCTGATCAACTATGATAGAAGATGGCTTTGACAACAATCTACTTTCATTATTTTAACAGTTTGTTATGCTTGTTTTAAACCCTGACTTATACCGGAGAGAATTGCATCACCCATTACTACTGTCGATAAATTCTTCATTCCAACTAACTCAACCCACACAACAGATTTTAAACCACCATAACCGGCAGTTCCAATTCCCATAACCAGCAAACCAGTGACAAAGTGTTCATATTTTGTTGCATAAGCGAGGATCAGTTGAGAAAGCAAGTAAGCGACTACTGATAATGGAATTTATGAGGATAGAAATCTGTCAGATATTATAAACAGACCTTGATACTTTACAGGTACAAAAACCGAAAATCTACCAATCGCAACAATTGTTACAGCTAGAAACATCCTTGTTCTTATGCGAAGAAAGCTACATGGTTGATCATATTCGGTTTATTGTTTAGTTTAATTCGATTTTAAGGGAGTACTGGTCGCTTGAATTGAATTTTATTGATTAAGAATAGGCCAAACAGGGCTTTGAAGATAATAGTCAGATTAGCCATCTTGTTGAAATATCCTTTATCTTGTGAAAACAAATCTCAAATTTTGTTTGTATGCATACACTCCTTCACACATAAGCGACACAAGAGGACCTGAGCCAAAATGGTAAAACTATCTCCTCCTTGGTTTAATGGTGAAATTGGCCGAAATTTTGACATAACTTGTAAAAGTGGTACTACCACTGTGGTAGGCCAAACTTAATCTTGGTCAAATTTTTGAATTTTGCTCAATTTTTCCTAGAATATGTATAAAACCACCGTGATTTGGCAATTCTCCGTCGGAAACTATCTTCTCCGGGGAAAATTTTTTAAATTCATTCATTTTTTTTCTATGGTAGCTGATATAAATACAAACAATAAACTCGGTCATTTTTTGGAATTCGACCTTAAACTTCAAATATGATTTTTTTAGCGACCCAAGACAAAAATTTCGAAAAAAGTGCTTTGATATTTTTGAAAGTAGGCTCAAAAGAAAGCCACGAAACCACTGATTTGAAAGTTTGCTAAAGTCAAAGTGAAATTTTGAAGTTTGAGTTGTTAAATTTGAGCAAACTTCATTTTTGAACTTTATTTTGAAAAAATCGAAAAAAAGCGAAAATTTCAAAAACAAAATTTTGATAATTTGCTCGGTAGTACACTTTGTCATAACTTCAAACAAATTTGGAGCATATTCAAAGACCCAAAGGCGTTTATAATACCAGCGACCAGAACCCTCTTAATAATTAAAATTTAAATAAGAAAGTTTTTCTGTTGCAAAGGGGCACAAATCAAAAAACAGCAATCAGTTTTATATCATTTTTTTAACGCACGTGCTATTGAATCTAGCATTCTGAAATGTTTAAATGACAAAATGTTATCAATTTGTACTCTATTTGAGATTTCAAAAACCTAATAATTCGAAAAATATATGAAAAGATACAATAAGTACAGTTTGAAATTTTTCCTCAGAAATTTAATTGAAATTAATTTTTAATGTCAAAATTATTGAGTGATTAATTATAATTTCACAATATTTGAAAATTTGCATTTAAACTAGTTACAGTATGTGTTTTTTTAAGGGGTACGGAATCTCAAGTTTTCGGGAGAATCGTCTATTATTTGGGGAGAATTCTCCCGAATTGTTTACATTTTGTTCCCACGATAAAGAAACACATACTGTATATTCGCCGCCTTTCGAACTATTATCCGCCAGTCTTCCCGAATATAAGATATCTTATATTCGGGAAGACTGGCGGATAAAAGTTCGAAAGGCGGCAAAGGATTAAGAGGGGTTAGTGTTTTATGCTTGGGTCTTGACTTTTGTGTCGCGTGATCAGAATGGAATTTTTGTTGCAAGGGATTAGAGTTTTTTGCTTCGGTTCTAACTTTTTGTGTCACGTGATAAAATGGAATTTTGGTTCAGTCATAGCAAATCGAGCCTCCTGCGGGCGCTGTGGAGCACAAANAAATAGCTTGGTGAAATTACCAACCTTTTCTTCAGCCGGTTTTCAAAATACTTTTACGTAACAAAATGAAACTATTGCACATTTGGTAATACGCGCATTAACCGTACTTTAATTATGAACTAATCGATTTAAATACTGATCACAAAAATGTTCCAGCCCTAGTAAAAAGTAAAATTGATAAATATTATGAAATAATTGAGATCACATTTTAAAAACCGATAATCTCGTTTTCAGTTTGAATATGTTTTTCATTTATGAAAAATTTATGCGAATAAGACTTTTCGGATTGAACAGTTTACAATCAGAGATTGAAATCCTGAGCTCATTTTGATTATCTGATTTCTTAAGTCAAAAGTGTTAAACTTTTCAAAATTGAAAAAAATACAAAAAAAATAATAATTTTATTTAATTAACATATTTTCTGATGCAACGCAGTTAATTCCACATAAGTTTTGATTATAATCATTTCTTTTCTCACAAGAATAGTTAAATTTAATCATCTGCTCCGATCTTCGAAATCAGTTAATCGGCGCCTTATAATCCCGGCGTGATACAGACCGAGGTTTGGCGCAAAGTCGGTTAGTGACCGCGTTATTTCAGTTCACAGAAAGAAAATTGAAATTAAAATTTGATCCATAACAGTTATAAGAGAAATGAACTTTGAAAATATCGAACTAACAAAATTGTAAGTTTTAATTTATATTATTTAATTTGAAAACGCCAGATAATCTAGTTTTAGTTTGATCTGGAAAAAAATTCAAATGCTAGAAATCAGCNCATACCCAAATTGGTGACGGTTTAATATTTCAAATTTTAAAATGTCAAATTAACCCTAAATTCGTGTTATTTATGCACTTGTTTGTCAGAATCGACGAAAATGAGAGAGTTTTTAATTTTCTTATTCATATTTGATGACTTTTTATAAACTTTTTTAAAAAATTGTTTTTATAGGACAGTAGAAAATTCTTTGTATGATATTATTATCATTGAAAAAATATATGTTGATAATGAATCGTCGGTTATATGCTTGATTCAAATGCAACACCACGGATGCAGACACTACGGGTCCAGAGATTGTTGGCCACTACGGGAATTAAAAACGTGTACTATCTCTATAGCGTGTGTTCGAATCACACTGATGTTGTCTAAATGATTGTCTTAGTGATTGCTTGAGTGATTCCAACCGATCAAATTTAGCGGTCCCAATATAAAGCATCCTGGCCTATAAAAATACCCAAGCCAATCAGTAAGACGGGATCAGTAGTGGAATTCGAACACGCGCAAATAGCGCGGCGCTATAGAGATAGTAAACGTTTTTGAGATGGAGTTCCGTTGAGAAAAGGATATCCCTTTATCGCATTGTTGTTACTTGTTGGTCCCTCTTACTTGCTACGTTTGCTAATCAGGGACCAGAAAGTAACAAAAGTTTGATAAAGGGATATCCCTTTATTACACTTTGCTTAGAATGCGTAGCAACAAGGTTAAAATCAGACGTTAAAAGGAGTAGTGGCTACACATTCTAAGCAAAGTGTAATAAAGGGATATCGAATAAATACTTTAAATTACCAAATTTTGATTTATGTGGTTGATTATTGGGCCAGGAGAAGATTTGCAAAAATGTCTGAAATTAAAACTGTAAACAAAATTTTATTTTGGTGAAAGAATACAAAATTCAAATGTACACACTTCGAATGTAGTATCTTCCTCTCACACTATGCCAAAGATTCGGACCCTGTGTGATAAGCGTAGTTGGTTATTTAGTATAAGGGCCCAAATCTTGGGCATTGTGTGAAAGGGGGACATTGTGTAATATGTTAGCTAGCAAGGGACTCTCCAGAATTTTTATCTTTTTAAAGTTGAGATACCGTTGAGGGGTATAACAAACTTATGAGTATGATAAACACATTTCCGGAATTTCTGTTGGTAGCAAAAAATATAAATACTGTAAATAAAACTTAAATAAAAATTTTGATTTACCCTGTCATATTCTTTTGCGCTCCAAACTACCGCTGAAGGTTTCACTTAATCTGGAATTAAGACTCTTCGGATAAGGGGTTCTCGTTAAGCGCTTCATCTAAATCATTCTAGATTATTCGAGAAATGAATTCATGAAAATCCGCCTAAACTGGATCATAGTTTTTTTCTCGTTAGTTCACGATTGATTAGGATATGATTATTTTTCAAAATTATATACTAACTGACCAGTATTTCTCTGAAGATTAACTTCATTTTTACATGTTAACATTTATTTGTTTTTACATGTAATCTCCAGTCCGTTGATTTTATCATCTGCAACAACAAAAATAAAATTTAATTACTTTGTTTTTTGTGAGAATTCGCTTTTTGACTGAAACCTTCGAATAATCGGACTTTGCAAAAAATATTTGCTTATCAATTTTTTTTTCTATTCGCTCAAGAAGCGCCAATTTTGATTTTTTGTGGTAATTTTATGTAAATTTCATTTCAAAATGTTTTCCTTTGAGCCAAGCATGTTAATTCATTGAAGAATTCAAAATTAGTTATTTTCCTGTCTAGCCACCAGAAAAAAAATGACAATTCAAATAAATATAAGCTGTAACAAAGTATACAAAAAGCTCACGAAAGGTTTATACCAGAAAACTCTATCTTAATTTAACAAGATTAATCATGAGTCATGATTCATGACGTCATTTTAATTAGTCATATAAAATACACCCATCTTGATCGAACTTTCTAGGAGCAAATACCGGATAATTTTCATTAATTTTCACTGTTTATCTAATAAAGTCAATGTTATAATTTGATGAAAGTTCGCAAGTAAAATTCTTACTATACCAGTTAAAATATTCAAATAAGTTTTCAATTTTTATGATACAATTACACATCCGATAAGCCACATAGTTTTGCCCAAATTAAGCAAAAGAGAGGCAGAGAAAATGCAGCAAAAATTTGGACTTGGTCTTGGTAAAGATGAAGGATACTCAAAGCTAATTGTCTTGAATTCAAATGTTTTAGCTGGATGTATTTTTGCTCCCTCAATTTTTATGGGCGTTTTGACAGGCTTGTTAAATACAATTTTTAATCAGCATTCCTTCAATGAAGTTATGAAGTAATATTTCTGAAATTTTTCTGCGGTAGCGTCATCTTTTATAAGTTTTCATAACGTGAACAATAGTGACAAGGCACTTTGAAAAAGCCATTTTTAAAATCAAATTTTGTGGAAATAAAATCGACATTCAGCTTGGTCTGAGATAATTAAATGTATTTTTTTTCTGGATCATAAAAACACCGTGTGTTTTGAAACATAGTAATATATTGTAAAATCGATTGAATAATAAAAGTTTTTGAACTTTCTGACGAAAATTTGGTTTCTGCGTTTAGATTAAATTTCTGAACAAAAAAATTCGTACTGTCAAAAATGTCAATTGTTCAATACAAATTCAGAACAAGAATTCCAAGAATAATCTAAAATTAACAAGGATAACACATTTGTGTATTTTGAGGAATATTCATTCGTAACATTTTTTCATATTCCAATAAACATATATGATGTAGGTTGTATCGGTGCCAAGGCGTTTAAGTTTTTACCGCGCAAGTAGCAAAATACAAAAGTAGTGAAAAATAAGTTGCAGGTGGCGCAATTTAAAAACGGAGGTAATCAAGAATCGAATTTGTTTCCAAAAATATTTGTAAATTTTTGACCCTGAAAAAGTTAATTTTGTATTGAGTTACTACTGATAACTGCGATTGTTTTATATAACACGTGAAAGCACAGTGGAAAACAGAGTATGGATTTGGAATTGATACAGCGAGTATTCATCAACGACTTTGGCAAGGATTTATATTCATGGGAATTGCATTAGGTTCTTTAAATTACAGTAAAACAACTCCACGAAAAATTCTTTGTTCGGGAACTTTCATTTCGATTATTGGATATTTCATTTTGATATTAGCAAAATATGCACCTTTACAGGAAATGAGGCATAAATTTATATATTATCTCGTTTTTATTTTCAAGTTTATACAAAACTGGACAATACTTATTTTTAAGACCGTTATTTTCGTACGACAAACGTGGGCTAATCAGCCAATCAGAAGCATTTGCAAACAAAATCCATGAAATTTTATAATTTTGAATCTTGATTTATTTTCAATTTGGTTTGAAAAATAATCTGAGCTAACTGGAGCTAATTTTTACATAGCTAAACCAATGTTCAAACCAGAGGACAAACCGTGCTAAAAATCTAAGACGTTTTTCAATATTTTTTGTTACTTTTGAAGTTTAATTTTCAACTCATACACCAGTTTTTTTTATATTTTCAAATAGCAAGTGGAATTATCTCCGGAACAGGCTGTGGTATTTGCTTTTCTTGTTGCATCATAACACCACAAGAATGGTTAGACAAAACTCGTGGGAAATATAGTCCGGTACTGGTTTTAGGTCGTCCTATTTGCGCAGTTATAGCAGCACCTCTAGGCTCGTGATAATTTCTCACAAATTAAGGAACAAAGGTTATGAATCATAACTTATGATCTATTGATTATAGACTATGATCACTAGTATCTTTAATAGGAAAGGTTCTCATAATATGAAATGTTTTTATTTTTACTTAACGTTTCGATTAATTTTAAACCATCTTCAGAATTAAGAATTATATTCGAAACAAATTTGAAGACTCGAAAAATCAGTCTAGAATGTCAGTAATGTACATACAGTGAAATTTTTGTTGATTGTGAGCTTTATTATTGATTTCTTCACTGCCTATTTTGAAATAAAGCTCGAAGAAATTTTCATTCTGTTGAATATTCAAAATGGGGCGTCTAGTTCTCATAATATTTAACACGTTAGTTTGCAAACCCTAGAAAAAACCACAAATATTTTTAATGAACAAATTAACTGGTCCTTATAAGGCCTTTTATGTTTATTATATGTTAGAAGTTGGTTTTAAGGGGGTAGCAGCGATGTGGCAGATTGGTACATTTTTTCGGAGTGATTTATGAAAGAAAAAAAATTGAATTTTTTATTTTTTATCTTCAAAAAAAGTGTTCATTCTTGCAAACGTTTATATTTTTAATTTCTCAACATACTTAAGTATCTGTAGAAATATCAAAAACCATTTTTCATTATAACTCCATTTCCAACTTAACCCGATGTGAGAATTATTTTTGAAGGCNTGTTATGATTTTTCAAACAGCAGTCAGAAAAAATGTAAACATGCCTGAAAAAAGTTAAAGTGGCTATTTTTTTAGTTTTTATTGACAGATTTCAAAAAAATAACAAAAAAAATTTTGGGTGAAAAATGCGTGAAATTTTAATATTATTTTGATTTTTTTTGAAAATTTTACGAATTCAAAAATAAAAGTTCGAACTCAAATCTTTCCTTAATTTGATAAAAAAAATATTTGAATGAGCTGATACACATTTATTCTGGTTCAGCTAACGATAATAAGCACAAACAAAATAAACCAACTAATTATTTTCGTGAGTTAAATTGACGGCAGTATGCCACATCGCTGCTACCCCCTTAAGGATGTGGGGCACGATAATTGAGATTTCTCAGAAAGCCAGGTTTTTCAGAAACTTCACTTGAAAATGTGTAAAAAAGAGCCCAATTATCGTGCCCCACATCCTTAAGAGGTTTTAGACATGAACGCGATCACCGGATATGCACATCTGATTATATCCCTTTGACGCATTAAGGAGGTTGCTACTGCCATAAAGGGGTTTTTTGATCTCATTTTGTGAAGAAACCGTAAATACTTCAATTAAGTATTGCTGAATTGCTCAAAATCTCGGCTTCAAATCCGATTATTTTCGGACCTTTATTATATACAGTTTTACTAGTATACCAGATTCAAAACCGGTAATTTCAAATCTAAAAAAAGTCACAGCGCGTTCAATTATTACAGTAGAAGTCTACAAATTTCAGGGATTGTTAAAAACAAAATTATTTAACTTCTGAAGGAATTAAATTTGAAGAAAAATTTTTCAAACTTTAGAATTTTTGTTAAAACAAAATTTTGAGCGGTGTTGTTTTAACAAAAAAATTTGTTTTAACAAAAATTCTAGAGTTTGAAAATTTTTTCAAATTTAATTCTTACAAAAGTTAAATAATTCTGTTTTTGACGATCTCTGAAATTTGTAGACTTCTACTGTAATAATTGAACGCGCTGTAACTTTTTTTAGATTTGAAATTACCGGGTTTGAATCTGATATACTGGTAAAACTGTATATAATTGAAGTCCGAAAATGATCAGATTTAAAGTCGAGATTTTGGGCAATTCAGCAATACTTAATTGAAGCATTTCGCATTTACGGTTTCTTCACAAAATGAGTTCAAAAACCTCTTTATGGCAGTAGCAACCTCCTTAATTTCAATCTTGGATGTGCGGGTTGAAGAGTGGCTCCAGGAGTAGCTAGGAGTGACTTTAGGAGTGTAATGATTGGCGCCCTCAACCCGCACATCCTAGATTAACATAATTGCGGTAAAGGAATACAACTCAAAAATTTTAAATTAAACTGTCAAGAAGATCTCGTCCGACATTTATAAGAAAGTATTCCCAAATTGTTTATAATTTACTAGACTTTACAAACAATGCTTAAAAACGCACTCAACTTCAATGTATTTTGAATTTAATCTAAATTTTTGCCAAATTTTTTATTTGAATGTGGATTTTCAATAGTCAGATTCCTCGTATTCTTACCTTATTGGACCAACATTATTACTGAATTCTATCTTGGAAATAAATAATTCGGAAAACTGAATTTTATAAAGTTGCCAAGCCTTGCCCAATTTTTTCTATAAATAATATTATTTAAGGGGGTGGGTGTCGTTTTTTTTTTGAGCCTTTATAGAATTAATTTATGATAACATTAATATTCGGTTATGACTAAAGTTGACCCAAGGAATCTCATGGTGGCAATTTTTTTTTTTAAAACAATCTAGAACAAATCTAGAATTTTCAAAATTCGAATATTTTTTGCTTTAACCTGTACGCACTCATCGTACACTATGTCGAGATTGACTTTCGACCCACGAAGTATCTGTAGAATTTTAACCGCTAAAATATTTATTTTGAGATTCACAATGATCATACAAAATTGTCTGAAATTTTCAAATATCCAATTTAAAAACTGGATTGCTTAATACCCTCTGAGTTATACTCTCGAAAGACAAACAACAAAATATATTTTTGAGTGCTTCTCTTTGAGTCAGAAAACGACTCAAACAAACACTCTCACATTTAAGTGTGCAAATATTTTGTATCGGGTCATATCAGGTAGAACTCAAATTGTACGAAATTCCGTATATTATAGATTTAAATGCTGTGAGATAATTTTTTATGAAGTTATAGGCTTGAAAAATGAGAAACGTTTTTTTATCGAGCACTTTTGTCTCACAAAACTTACGATAAAAATTTATCGAGTTGTTATTATGATTTACGAATCCAATCACTGATACAAAATTGTTCGGCATTCGAACCATCTTTCAAAAATAAAATCCGACTTTTATTTTGCCGACGCGAGCGCTTTTACGGTGGGTTTTATTGAATTTCGAAGAAAACCTGAAAATTAACTTGTAAATTTAAACAAATCAATATATTTGAACTCGCGTATGATAATATATCAACCCCACTTACCGATAAATATTTCTCTAGCATAATATTATATTTCTCTTTGAGTTATCAAATCACAGCTTTACCTCTATTATTTATTTTTTGATTTTTTGATTTATATCTTGTTTTGACATGAACATCGGGCCCTGATAATCGGGCACCACCGGGATATGGACGCTCTGCCCACATGTCCGGCTGTGGAAATCATCCTTTCCGTTACTCTCTATCATTTTCCAGTATTCTCAGTATTATTTTTATCGACATAAAATTGTAAACAAAAAATCGAACAAATTAATTGCGCCTTTTGTTGTCTTTAAGCGCCTCAATTAATTTAACAGTAAAAAAAATACATTCCGAAAACATCATTTTCATAAAATTTTATTTACCAATTTTTAATTCATATTTATTTGAGAGAAACAAAGCTAGAGAAAAATAAAAATTTTTCGAAATAAATTTTACAAAATATAAAAATCTCGAATAATTCTCATCGTAAATTTTTTTTTTAATATGTTGTGTCAAAAATTATTCATACTTATATGTGAATTAAATGAATGGTTTTTTGAATATAGACAAATATTCGAAAATGTCTCTTCCCGGGGGCGCAATAGTGTAGTGTTTGACCACTTTACAAATCATTATTTGTTATTAATAAAAATCAGTTAAAGATCATTGTTTAAACTATATGCCTCAGCCTTAACTTTTTATCGGATGAGTTGTACTGCTTTTATGATTTTTTGAAAAGTTTCTGTACAATTATGTACGAGTGGTGCGTACGGGGTAAGAAAATTATTGGTGCGTACCAGGTTAACCCGCATAAAACCGGTATTCCACCATGATATGAACATTTTTTATTGGTGAATATGACCCACCGAAAACGATGCATGACATTAAAATTATCGGGAACATGTCTTAATCGATTTCTTAGAAATTTCAATTATTTTTAAAGCCAAAATGTTAACCTAATTATCGAATTTGACGCTGATTGGTTTTAAATTTTTGATTAGCTAGGTAATGCAACTTTTTGATCGTTAATATCTTTAGCTTCCAATTTGTCGGTTTTTGTTCTGATCAGACGAATTTTTTTTTTTCGAACTTTTTCACTTTCCGGTTCAATTTCATTCAATTTTCTAGAATTCTAGAATTTTATTCAAAATTTCTTTCATCACTTTAACCGCATTATATTTATCTACCTTATTCGAAAAAATGGCTTTCATTCTAAACATTCGTCTAAAAAGAAGATAGGTTTGAAGTTCGAAAAACTCGGCAAAATCGGCGTTTAAGTGAGATTCTAGAATTAAAAAAGTCAAAAATCGAAAATTCCTTCTCATCACTTTTTCGTTCTCATTTATTCGCTACTTTGTGTAAATTTTGAGACGCTTTGTATGTGGGGTCTAAAGATAGATGAAAAAGAACCGTTTAGTACTCTAGAATAGACTCACCACCTGGTGGTGTGACGTAACAGGTTGACTTTGAGATGTGTAATCGTTATACGAGGCTAGATCTACAAAACGAGTATCCTCAGATTTTTTACTACAACTGCCCTAGATTTGATCTGAGGCGTGATTGAAATGTACCAAAAAGCGCACGCCACCCCTTAACTATATGAAATATAAAACATAAAAAAACAATACACTGTATGTGAAGATTTCTCAAAATTATCGCTCCTGAGGATTTTACTTAGTAACTATTTATGGTTGGGTTGGTGCTTTACTTATATTTATTGGATTTGTTTTCCAGCAATTTGTAGCTGCTATATTTTTCATCAATCAGCCTGAGGTTGTCAAGCAGAAAAAATCACTAAGTTCTTCAGAATTGATGAAGGTTTTTAAACTCAATGGTGTGCTTCCCATGTTTTTGAACAGTTGTATTTGTTCTGGATGTGTTCTTGCTGGAGTGTTTTCAGATATCAGTAACATAGCTGTAGAAAGTCAAGGATTGTTAAAATCAGTATATTAAATCGAAAACGCTATTTGCTTAAAATTCATATCGTTTGTTACGACTTATTTTAAATCCCAAATGAAGTGGGCTACCTTTACAAAAATCAGCCACAATTATCATTTTCGCAACTATCTCATCTTGTGTTTCTTCTCCACTCTGGGGAGTGATGACAAAATTTACGAGCATTTTAAATTGTCAAATTATCTATGCAATGGAATTTTAATTATTATTATGGCACCTATGTTAATTTTAGAGTTAATTATAAAGGGAAATGTCCGAATTGACATTGCGCAAATAAATGTTAATTTTGACATTGTGTGTATAATTTCATGATATTTTGCGAAAGATCGGGCGCCATTTATGTGCTATGTCGATTTGGGTATTTTCACATAATATCTAAATCATATTTGGACACAATTTCAATAAATTTGTTGCATCGTCAAAGCACAATTTCATGTCTTATATTCGGGAAGACTGGTGGATAATAGTTCGAAAGGCGACAAGAGATTAAGAGGGGTTAGTGTTTTATGCTTGGGTCTTGACTTTTGTGTCGCTCGATCAGAATAGACTTTTTGTTGCAAGGGATTCAGAGGGATTAGAGTTTTTTTTGCTTCGGTTCTTACTTTTTGTGTCACGTGATCAAATGGAATTTTGGTTCAGTCAAAGTGAATCGAGCCTCCTGCAGCGCTGTGGAGCACAAAAAAATAGCTTGATGAAAGAACAACCCTTTCAGTCGGTTTTCAAAATACTATTACGTAAGAAAATGAAATTATTGCCCATTTGGTAATACGCGTATTAACCGTATTTTAATTATCAACGAATCAATTTAAATACTGATCACAAAAATGTTCCAGTCTTATCTAAATGTGAAATTCATAAATATTATAAATAATTAATTAATTGAGGTCACATTTTAAAAACCGATAATCTCGTTTTCACAGTTTGAATATTTTTCTTATTTATGAAAAATTTATGCGAATAAGACTTTTCGGATTGTACAGTTTACCCACCTGCATTTATGTGTTTTAAAACACGCACGTATTCAAACTTGACAAAAAGGAGATAAATATTGATTTTTTTCTTATTCAAAACCGCAAGAGCGTGACCGCAATGAATTTCCAGTTAAAACAAAATAAACTATTGTCAGATAAGTTTGAAGAAAATTTTTAGTAATTTGAAGGTGAAATTTGACCATTAAAAATGCGTAGGCTGAAAAATGTTTATTTTAAAGTATTTGATTCAGTTCTTTTCTTCCGGAAACTTTTCATTTGTTTATAATAGAGAGAATTTCATGAGCGACAATTTGTACTAAATAAAATTTCTTGCGCGCGATGTGAACCTTTTCAAATCGTCAATTCAAAATTTTGACCGCCAATTACACCACTAAGTGGTGCCGAGGGTAAAATTGATAATGCCAAAATTCTTGAAATTAAAAATAAGGGGAACTATCGGGGGTCTGTTCGAATATTCCGCCGGCCAAAATGATACTTTCCCAAAATATTTTTGGTCTCTGAGTTTTAAAACACAGAAATGCAGGTGGGGGTTAAGTCAAAAATTGTTAAACTTTTCAAAATTTAAAATACTACAAAGAAATAAATGATTTTATTTAATTATTTAGGCTTTCAAGATTATAAAATGATATTTGAAAATAACTCATTAGGTAACTTTTTTTTCAAAAATTTCAACCATTTCAACATTTCAAAAATCAAAAAATTCTGGTCTTGGAGTTTTTAATTGTCTGTTGGATGCAAAAATCCGTTTGTGAATATCATGTTCCGTTCCAAAGTGAGAGTGTAAAAACCTCAGCCGGGTGTTCTAAAAAAAANTTAATGTGTATCCAAGTGAATTTATTTTCATGGAAATAAGTTGTATTTATGCCTAAAATTAAAAACGCCAGATAATCCAGCTTTGGTTGGATCTTAAATTTTTTTTTCAATGCTAGAAATTGGTCTTAAGTTACAGTTTATAAATTAACAAAGGAAATTAATAAAATTTTATAAAAATAAGCTTTAAAATATTTATGCCAGAATTTTAAAACGCTAAATAATCTCACTGTAGTTGAATCTTTAAAAGACCATTTAAAATGCGAAAAATCAGTCTTGAATCAAAATGTTGAAATTCATTAAGGGGTGGTAATACCACCGTGGTATTAGTCCAGCAGATTGATACATTTTTTCTGAGCAATATTTGAATAAAAAAGGGGGAATTTATTTTTTTGTATTTTTTATCTTCAATAAAAGTCTTCATTCTTACAAACGTTTACATTTTGTCAACATAACTAGGCCTCCCGAGCAAAAATCGCCGCTAGCGCCACCTGTGGTCATCTGAGACCCANAAATTTTCAGACTCATAGCACCTTTTTATCGGGTAGCTGATTTTTTGCTCGGGAGGCCTAAACATAACTAACTAGTTAAAAATATAAAAAACACTTTTCACTGTACATTAATTTCCAACCTAACCCGACTATAGATTTTTTTAAGACAATATTAATTAACTTCATTTATTTTCGGGTATACTCCGCAAAAAAGTCTCCTTAAAATTCTGCAAATTTGAAAATTTCTTCAATATCAGAGTTTTTACATCAAAAAAGGTAAAAATTGGCAGAAAGTAGAGAAAAACAATTTTTTTTCAGATAAATTCACCTTAAATTGCGTTTTGATAATAAAAAATGCTCCGACTATCAAAAGACATGACGCCTACTACACCCAAAACTTTATTGGAAATTATTCGCAGCCAAAGAATTTTTTTAAAACTTAGTGCCGAGTCAAGT
>SCLH01001074.1:320986-339493 GCA_004367855.1 Oikopleura vanhoeffeni | reverse complement strand
CATTCTGATCACGCGACACAAAAGTCAAGACCCAAGCATAAAACACTAACCCCTCTTAATCCTTTGCCGCCTTTCGAACTTTTATCCGCCAGTCTTCCCGAATATAAGATATCTTATATTCGGGAAGACTGGCGGATAATAGTTCGAAAGGCGGCGAATATACAGTATGTGTTTCTTTATCGTGGGAACAAAATGTAAACAATTCGGGAGAATTCTCCCCAAATAATAGACGATTCTCCCGAAAACTTGAGATTCCGTACCCCTTAAAAAAACACATACTGTAACTAGTTTAAATGCAAATTTTCAAATATTGTGAAATTATAATTAATCACTCAATAATTTTGACATTAAAAATTAATTTCAATTAAATTTCTGAGGAAAAATTTCAAACTGTACTTATTGTATCTTTTCATATATTTTTCGAATTATTAGGTTTTTGAAATCTCAAATAGAGTACAAATTGATAACATTTTGTCATTTAAACATTTCAGAATGCTAGATTCAATAGCACGTGCGTTAAAAAAATGATATAAAACTGATTGCTGTTTTTTGATTTGTGCCCCTTTGCAACAGAAAAACTTTCTTATTTAAATTTTAATTATTAAGAGGGTTCTGGTCGCTGGTATTATAAACGCCTTTGGGTCTTTGAATATGCTCCAAATTTGTTTGAAGTTATGACAAAGTGTACTACCGAGCAAATTATCAAAATTTTGTTTTTGAAATTTTCGCTTTTTTTCGATTTTTTCAAAATAAAGTTCAAAAATGAAGTTTGCTCAAATTTAACAACTCAAACTTCAAAATTTCACTTTGACTTTAGCAAACTTTCAAATCAGTGGTTTCGTGGCTTTCTTTTGAGCCTACTTTCAAAAATATCAAAGCACTTTTTTCGAAATTTTTGTCTTGGGTCGCTAAAAAAATCATATTTGAAGTTTAAGGTCGAATTCCAAAAAATGACCGAGTTTATTGTTTGTATTTATATCAGCTACCATAGAAAAAAAATGAATGAATTTAAAAAATTTTCCCCGGAGAAGATAGTTTCCGACGGAGAATTGCCAAATCACGGTGGTTTTATACATATTCTAGGAAAAATTGAGCAAAATTCAAAAATTTGACCAAGATTAAGTTTGGCCTACCACAGTGGTAGTACCACTTTTACAAGTTATGTCAAAATTTCGGCCAATTTCACCATTAAACCAAGGAGGAGATAGTTTTACCATTTTGGCTCAGGTCCTCTTGTGTCGCTTATGTGTGAAGGAGTGTATGCATACAAACAAAATTTGAGATTTGTTTTCACAAGATAAAGGATATTTCAACAAGATGGCTAATCTGACTATTATCTTCAAAGCCCTGTTTGGCCTATTCTTAATCAATAAAATTCAATTCAAGCGACCAGTACTCCCTTAAAATCGAATTAAACTAAACAATAAACCGAATATGATCAACCATGTAGCTTTCTTCGCATAAGAACAAGGATGTTTCTAGCTGTAACAATTGTTGCGATTGGTAGATTTTCGGTTTTTGTACCTGTAAAGTATCAAGGTCTGTTTATAATATCTGACAGATTTCTATCCTCATAAATTCCATTATCAGTAGTCGCTTACTTGCTTTCTCAACTGATCCTCGCTTATGCAACAAAATATGAACACTTTGTCACTGGTTTGCTGGTTATGGGAATTGGAACTGCCGGTTATGGTGGTTTAAAATCTGTTGTGTGGGTTGAGTTAGTTGGAATGAAGAATTTATCGACAGTAGTAATGGGTGATGCAATTCTCTCCGGTATAAGTCAGGGTTTAAAACAAGCATAACAAACTGTTAAAATAATGAAAGTAGATTGTTGTCAAAGCCATCTTCTATCATAGTTGATCAGAGTTTAAGTCATAGATGTGTTTAACTTTGGGATAAACATCCTGAACATAAACAAAATTACAGTACATTCGGCAGTATGGGAACAGAAATAACTTTTATGTTCAAAAATTAAGAAACATGTAGGCGTTCAAAATGCCGTCATACCATATAAGTTATATGATATAACTTATATGTAAAATATTTTCGTATAAGGAGTTTCACGATAGGTTCGAATGAAGTGAAAGTTAATTTGGAAAATACGAATGATGTCATTCATGACGCTCAAAGAGTAATTTGTAATATACAGTCCCTGACCCCTTAAATGCATCCCTTTAAAGTGTTTATTTTGCACTTTAAGGAGTCAGGAAATGTAAATTTTTAAAAAATTCGGCTATATCGGGTACTTTCGGCGATATTGGCACATTCGGCGATATTGATACTGAAAGTATTTTAGCTAAAAATCGTGAAATAGCGTAAGTTTTTGGGCGATTTTGGCAAATTCGGCGATATTGGGCCGGCGATACCGCCCTTCCTCAGTATTTTATTTTCTTGCTGAAATTGTCATTTTGCTTTCTCAGTACTCGAACTTATAAAAATCAGTCAAACAAGAGAATTCGATATGAAATTTCGGTTTGACAGCCAGTTTTCAGAAAATTAATGTCGATTTTGATCATTTGAGGTATCTGATTTTCAAATATTTGTCAGTAAAATCCCAATGCCGACAATAACTATTTGTGAAAAATGGTTTACAATTTTTGCGAGATTTGCAAGTTATTTATGAAAATTTTCGAATGTTGTTAATTCAATTATATGTAATTCTCTGTTTTGCTTTACTCTGTCTTTCAACATTTATTTTGCCGTCACCACCTTAGGTTAAACATGGCCAAATATATGTTATTCAACCGTAGTGACTCGCTTTAGTACAGATAGGGTCTCCATTTTGAGATAATCAACTGATAATTATTTTATTCTCCTCAATATATTTGGTCATTTTGACATATCTTTAAAAATACTATATCATTTTAAAACTCGATCGGAAAAGTCGTTTCCAAAAGCCGAATTTTAAAAGGTTTGGAAACTCAATATCATCTATACAGAGTCACTTAGGTCGCACAAAGAAATGCGCCATGGTTTTATTCAAATTTGTGTGCCCCGTAGTAAACCTGGGACAGTGCGGTATGTTTCCCAATGCTTATTGGAATATGTTCGGCGCAGCTCAATATGGCAAAGCTCTTATTTTATGCTAATGTTAGCTTTCTTATTATCGGGTAATGTATTAACTACCTGTAAAGATGTCAAGGACTTGACTCAGTGCAGATGGTGAATCCTATCGTAATACCTAATATAAGCATGTCGAATAATCTGTGACACAATTTGCTGTGTTTAAATTTCCAATATCCCAAATGTTTTTTATTTATTTAATAATAACTTTTTTAATAAAGTGAAACCTCGAACAAAACACTGGTACTATTTTAAAATTGCTTAAAATTTATGAGAAATTAATGAAAAAAATACTCAATTATTTCTAGCAGATACTCTCGTAACAGATTAACTGAAAATACAAAAATCAGTGAAATTTTTCAGAACATTTTTTAGCAAAATCGAAATTACCGGAAATAGTTTTAACTGATAAAAATACAGAAAACAAATTTCACCCGAACAACTTAATACCGGAATCCGAAACACTTTTTACTAAAAAACTATTCAGCTAATTTTTTTTGATCGGGTTTTTGTATTTTAATTAATTAAATAAATTAGCCACATGCTTTGAAATTCAGAAAATACGGTTTAACCCTTGGACGTTCGAAAAAAACTTCAGTGGAGGCACAAAACCTCATTTGGGGTTCAACTTTGAGCGCTCATAGTATGATAACCAGACATGCGATTTACCTCATTTAAAATTTTTATATAAGCAGAAGGCCAAAAATTTCAGAATAATTAATCAGATTACTAAAATAACTTTTCAAGAGCACGTAAATAAGCAACGAAAATGACTTTTTTAGGCTTTTTCTCAAAGTCTGGAATTTTTCCATTTTTTCAGAAATCACTCGCGAAAAAAAAAAGAGAACTAGCAAAAGTAGAGTCATTAATATTTGAATGACAGATTCTCAAAAGACTTTTCTACAAACTGATCTCCAAAGAAAATTTCAGCAGTTTGACAAGATTTAAAAATTAGCGATCAAAGTTTTTTCTGAAGAAATTGGCCATAAAAGAAAAAAATAACTTTTGAACGGATCATTGAAAATTTTTTTAAATTTGATTTTTGAACTTCTTGGAGCAAACTCTATCTTTTTTGCTAATTTTATTTTCAGAGCGCTAATTCTCTCCTTTTGAGACGTTTGAAACTTTTAACAACACTTATCGGTTCAATCGATTTGGTGCAATTTTAAGTTTTTATTTATTTTGTTCACTTACCTGTTTTATAATAGTGTCATGCTGGTCGTCTACATTAAAAATATTGTGGGAAATCCTAAACGAGAAACAGAATTGATGAAAGAATGATAATTTTTTAAAAATAAACTGAAATTACTGTATGCTACTATGTGTTTGATGTGTAGCATGCTTATAAATGCTGCAGCAACGCCCTGACCAGAGATGCATCGCTTTTTATTTTTATAATTCTGCCAAGTTCGTTGGTCTCTTAAAAAATCAGCATATTAATAAATACATACACATCTACTGTATTATCCTCGAACACGTTTTTTATGCAATTTTCCTGAAATTATAGTTAACTTGAAGTTTTTTAAAGTCTGAACATACGTATATAAATGCTTCAGATCGAAGTTGATCATAAATATTCAGGAAGTTTTTTTGAGATAGGCAATTTATAAAACTAATTTACTTCCAGCAATCCTGTCAGTTTTAAGGAAGGCATATCCCTTAATTAGACTTTGGTAAGAATGCGTAGCCACTACTTTTTTTAACGTGTGATCTTAACGTTGTGGATACGCATTCTAACCAAAGTGTAATAAAAAGCAGATTGGAGTCAATATATATATATCTCACGAAAGTAATTAGTTACTTTATTTTTTTGTACTTATTATGGTTAGCCCAACCAGAATAAATGTGTTCCAGCTCATTAAAATAGTTTTATATCTATTTAAGAACAGATTTGAGTTCAAATTTTCATTTTTAAATTCGTGAAAATTTAAAAAAAACTAAACATTATGAAAATTATTTTTCAATATTTATGTTACCTTATTCTCAATACGACTTTTGTACAATAAAATATATGTGTTAATTGAAGAAATAAACACCTAGAATTTATCCTGCAGCTAGCAGAAAGCTGTAAATGTTTTTTCCTTTTTTTCTGATTTATTGAATTTTTAGATTTCCAATCATTAGTAATGATTCATAACCCAGATTTATTATTCCCTGCGAATAATTCCCAGTACTTCAAATGACAATAGGGTAAAACTACTACAGATCAATAGACCGAAAAGGGGACTGCGGTCATATCCGAGTTAATAATGTATTAAAAAGTGAAATTTACAGCCTGAGTTCTCTCGTTGCTGACTTTTTTTTCGTCCGCCGGGTAGACAGCCAAATATTACGTAATCTTCAGCAAGATAGGCAACTTTGGCTGTCTTACCCGGCGGACGAAAAAAAAAGTCCTCAACGAGAAAACTCA
Source organism: Oikopleura vanhoeffeni (assembly GCA_004367855.1). Lineage (NCBI taxonomy): Eukaryota > Metazoa > Chordata > Appendicularia > Copelata > Oikopleuridae > Oikopleura > Oikopleura vanhoeffeni. Next base: position 334,017 of record SCLH01001074.1, on the reverse strand, counting down.
GGCTGTATAAATTTGAGATTTTAAATATGAGCAGGCAAGAAAAAAAGTTCTAGAGCATAAAATCCCAATGTTTTGCTACAGATTATTGTAGATCAAATTATTGAGATCGAATTTTTCAAAATGTTGGAAAATTATTTGTGGCATTATGACATCATGAAAAATACAGATTTTCGGTACATTTAAAACTGTTTAGCGAATTTATATTTTGATTGGGATATGCAAACAAATAATTTTTTAACGTTTAGAAGAATTTGATCGTAATAAATTGATCCAGCAAAAACATTGGAATTTTATGCTCTAGAACTTTTGTTCTTGCCTCTTTATGTTCAAAATCTCAAATTTATACATTTCACTTATTATACATTTCAATTTCGCCCCGTTTGGTCGTATGAGTCATAAAGTATGACAGACTTTGATAATCTTCAATACCAGTCAAAAAAATGCTTCGGAGGCACGTATTTTATTATCTTTGGCATCTTAAGTTTTCAAATTCTGGTGTATTGGACACAAGTTAATTGTATTCAACGTAATGGATATTTTCGAACAATTTTTATTGACTTCTGATATAATCTTGACTTTTCAGTATAAAAGAATTAATCTATTGACAATTTCATATTATAAATTTCTAAGGTCAAAAATGCGTACTTTTTAATTGGCCTATCTACTACATCATTTTTGAGTGAGTTGTTTGACTCTCAGGATTTATAAAGATGTTTTCAAAATCACTTTAAAAGTTCAAAATATAGTTTTTCATTTACCGGATGCTCAAGTAAGTTTTCTGAGGAAGGAATCTCGGGGTAAATGGTAAAATCTAAAAAAATAAAAAAAAATGATTTAATTTCCAATTGCATCTCAATTAGCTTACACTCAATGAAATTCTCTATGAGATGATACCATATTTTCTTCAAATACTGTGATTTTTTAATAACTATTATGTCTATTTGAACGCTTTACATTCTACATTGACCCGTTTTCTCGAGAAATATTTAAAACAAATCGTCGCTCCTGATTTTTTATGTTATCTGATCACAGATTGACCAGGTTAGTAAAATTACTCGTACCATGTTATATATTTTCATCATTTGATACCACAAAAAATGCGAAATTAAGCGAAAATAAACTTATTGAGAATAACCTTATTTTTACTTTAGCCTCATATCCCTTTATTACAATTTGGTTAGAATGCGTAGCCAGATAAAAAAATCGATAAAAGAATTTGTTAGAAAAATCAACGTGGCTACGCATTCTAACCAAAGTGTTATAAAGGGCGGGTGTATAAACCGCCAACCACGAAAGCAGCGGCAGCTTTGCTTAAACTATTCTCAGGGGAAAGACTGGTTTCAAAAAGGCTTAATCAGGTAGAATGCCTACCAAGAATGAGTAGTTTTAAAGGATCAGTCGATATGATATTTTTTTTCATTTAGGTAATAATTGAAAAGTTTTTGGGATGAAAAGAAAAAAAAAAAATACGGACCGACCAAAAGTTCAGGATAAACCGAATATGAGTTTACTGACTTACTATTTTCTAGTTTTAAAGAGGGTTTCCCATCGTCAAAATTCTGGCGGTTTGGACGGCGATTCATTGCCGACAACGGAGGGATATCTGCGCGCATAAAACATTCATCATAATTAGAGAAACAAATAGGTCGTCGTCCCAGGTTCATAGTTACAAAATTATGCAAACTGTTGTCGGAAAACATAGGGTGGGTTAAAATAGTAGGGTTTCCCGTAGAACCATTGCTCTTGCACCAACCCTAGTTTTTTTCCGCAAAAATTGCCAGCCCAAGTGTAACACATATAGTTTTATAATGTTACAGCAAAATACATCCTATTTCGTGAAAGGTTGAATTGGGTCACGTAAACCGTTCCATGTACACGGTATAAAACGACGCCAAGCTGTTTCTTGAAGGCTCGGTTATTGGTTTAAAAATGGGTTGTGTTCCGCAGAAACAAACGCTATTTTTTAACATTAACCATTGGACTTTTCCGAGAAAAGGTTTTGCCATGCCACAAGTGTACACAATAATATTTTGTTTAGCAATTAAACAGGTTACAGCCCCCGGTAGGGCCCGCTGGGAGCCAATACTTTTCAAAATATTATTCAATGATGAAATTAGATTGGCAAAAAATAATTAGAAACGGAAGAGCAATACATTTCAAAAATATCATTCCATTTTTTTCAAATATTTTTGCTTTATACATGTTACAGCCCCCGGCAGGGCCCGCCGGGAGGCTACACTTATAAAAACATTTATATACTGAACGATACGAAGATTGAGAAAAAATTAAGTCGATTAAATCAGATATCTACTATTTTGTTTGAAAACAATTTGGCCATAAACCTGTTTAAATTAAGTCGATTTATTCAGATATCTAGCATTTGGTTTGTAAAAAATTTGGCCATAAACATGCAGGGCCAGCCGGGNTGGATCTAGAATATCCTTTTCCAATCCAAAGTGCCTCTCCGAAGTAAATAGGGCAACCACACCGTTTAAATTTTAGCTTTTGGAAACGACTTATCCGATTAAGTTCTTAGCGCAAAATGACCACACCATTTTCGGGCCATTTAAAATCCATCGGCTCATTTTCCTTTTTTATTTTAAATCTCAAAAATTTTATGAAAAGAGGGAAAATGGTCCGATAAATATGTCCGGTCATTTTTTAGCGATTTAAGGGGTAACCAACAGAGGCCTATATCTCGAGATCTACACATGTTAGGAACTTAACTCTCAGCCGCCCGTCAGGCACTGCAGTGCCTGATCGACTTTAAACGGTTTTTTCGACCCTTATAAATAATGGGATCATCGTCGACTAAGTGAACGCTGAAACTTTTTGCAAAAAACTTTTTGTGCGTTTTTTTGGGAATTACAGTACTTATTTTTGCAAAAAAATCTCAAATCAGTCTCAAACATATGTGAGGCTACTTTACAGAAAATTCTAAGACTTTTCTTTCATTATGGTATAGTCGAAAAACGATCACGTGACCGTATAAATGAGAAATAAGATATTTTGGAAAACCTGGGAAATATGAAGATGGAACTTATTTACACAAGCTCATGATATTAAATTGCCTCCTGATAACGAAAACTTTGTCATTTTTTCTAAAAATGTACTGATTTAGCTTTATTTTGATTGGTCTTAATTTAAATTCATCAAAATAAATAATTTAATTTATATTCATGGGGTTTTGTTTCACGCGGAGCAAGCACCTATAAAATTAAAAAAAGCTACTACGGCTTACTTAATTTACAAAATTTATAAATTTTTCACAGAGATACGTTATTAATTATTTCCGAAAAAATACATATTTTTTCGCGATTTTTGGACCCCTATAACAAGTTCAAAAATTTAAGCGACGCTAAAATATTCATTTGCGTAGGTTCCTTACTGCTTCTGGTCCATACAATCTTTTTGATGGTCATTTGTGGTTTTTAACCTGTCAATCTTACTTTATCTACTTGTACTTTTTAAGACAACACGATATTGGTGGGAAATTCTGACGCAATCTCCTTAAAAGTTAAGACTTCGGCTGACTTTTGGTGGATTTTGGACTCAACTTGCCCTTTGGGCAAAATATTTCGTGCCGCATTTTTGCTGCAAATTGGAAAATCGAAGCTGACCGAATTCATGCTCGACTCAAAAACAGCAATCTGTATGGATTTCTTTTGTCTTCTACTCTATTTCTCCATTCTAATAAATTACGAATCGAGAAGTAGAGACAGTTTTCATTGTAATCCAGGTAAATCACTCTACAATGTACTTTTTAAAACTTCTAACTGTATAAAGAGCAATTTACTATTTTTAAATCAATATTATTATTTTTTATTATTAACCATGAATCACAATAAAAAACATAAATTGATTTCTCATAAACCTATTATATCATCATTACAAAGCAAACCAAACCTAGAAAAAATTAAAATTCTAATAATTGGTTTTCAGCTATGTATTAATGTATACTACTTATCGTCTCGACTTAACTTCTTAGCAAAGCATATCATTAGCAATAGTATTAAAAAAAGCAAAAAATTTAATACCAACGATTATGTTCAGCTACTTTACAAATCAAAAAGTAAAGAACGAGACATCTCAAAAATAGTTACTAAAAATATTCATTTCGATAATAGGTTTCGGAAGTTCTCCAATTGTTGGAGCCTTCTAATAAAAAGGTCGATTATACCTTTCAAATTGAACAAGGTTAAAGTTCAATTAATTAAACAATCAACAGTGGTATATCTAGACCTATGTGGTGCTAGATATGGCTACATCAAAGAAACTAATAAGATTGGATTTAACAACTTAAATTCATTAAATCTAATTTTTATAGACTTTGAAACAGCCATTCGAGTTAAAATTTATTGTTTTTTCTATTATTTTTTTAGTAAAACACAAACAGAGAATCTTTTTTTACAGAAAGAATTACTATATTTTAGTAATTCACGAACGTTTTTTGAATCACTAGGATTAGGAAAACCAAACTACTTTTTTTTTTTATTAGAAAATGAGAAAATTTTTTGCATAACTAGAATAATTTGCGATAAAAATTTTAAAATAACAAAGGGAACACCTGAAATTAAAAAATTAAGAAAAAATTACACAGTGACATACACTATAAAAATTCTAATCTTACTATTATCGATCCATTCCATTTTTGCCATATGGGCCAAACAATTCCTACAAAAATATCTAATAATATATTACGATAAAAATTTAGTCACAAACACAGTGGCAAATATTTTATTCAGATGGGATTTGAAAATTTTTGATTCATTATTTAATATATTTTTTTCAGTCATTAAACAATTGTGGAACCTGCTCTTATTATCAATCTCAGTATATACGGCATCTCAAAACCCATTTATAAGGTACGTAATACTTTGTCATATTATTCTTACAGAAAGTAAATGTTTTACTTCAGGAATGAATTTTGACACTCCAATTCCGAAAGGCCGTATTGCGGCAAAAAAGGATTATAAAGTGTTGACTACCCCCAACAAGGTTGATGTGAAGTCCAATCAATCATCTCAATCTACCCCAATCAAAATTGCTAATCAGAATAAAACAACTGATTCCGACAAAAAAACTGATAAAGGTAATGATGAGTTTTTCTATTATGAAAGTGACTCAGATGAGGACTTTGAAAATGATTTTTACTATTTTAACGCAGTTAACTCTTCTGATATTGAACCATCTAATGAATCAATTAAAAATATAAGTCAAGAACTAACTGGGTTCAACTTTAATAACTACCATAGTGAAATTGAATGTAATAGTTTTTTGACTCTATATTTAGGATCAAAACGAAAGCGGTCTGAACAAAACAGTACTGATGGTACTAATGTTGCTATGAATGAATCGGTAGTAACAGAACCTCCCAAAAAGTTAACAAATAAAGAACGCAATAAAATTCGAAATCAGAACAGAAAAATCAAAAAACAACAAAATAAGGCTAAAAAGGATATTCAGAATGCAAACCAAACCCAAACCACAACTCCCACCCCCTCCCCCGCACCCCCTGTACCTGCCAAAAACACAAATAACCCCACCACTGTATCGGCCTTCGCCAGAAATCTTGATGATATTGAAACAAGTGAAAACTCTGATAATTTTACCATCAGAAGAGCGGAAATGGTAATCAGACTTCGGACTGTAATTCAAAAATATAATTTCGACATTTCTGATGTAACTTTATATGATGGGTCTGCAACTGGCCCTGATTCTGTCATCAACTATTTTGATAGAGTCGATAATATTAATAAATATCTTTTCTTCGAAATTGAAATCAAAAATGAAGTGTCAAGAGAGGAGATTTATTGCAGATTGGCTCAGTTAGGCATACCTAATAATGGATATGAAGTTAATTGTATGAATGACAATGAGCCTAATCCAAAAACACTGAGATTTGTTGGCAACCACCCAAAAATGCATTATTTGGCAACAGTTTTCTGTTGGGCACATGATATCGCCAGGGAAACCGATTTTTCTTATATTTTCCGAGAAATGCCAATTTTTACCACTCATTTCGCTCGAGTTGATGGACCTAACACGAACAATAACTTTATGAACTTCCAGTTCATTAACAGCATTAAAAGTCATTTCGACCTACAAATAATTTGGATGAAAAGTAATGCATTTAATCTTGTTAGCGGCGGGAAACTACATATTTCCAGAGCTGATGAAATTGCGGCAAATAAAATCAAGGATTTTTCAAAATTGACAAACCGCGAAATCACTGATATTTACCGATCAGACCTACAGATTCTAGAACCAACTACCTCGCACCGTAACTTTTGGTTATCATTAAATCGGCCGTATAGCCCAGTTTTCAAAATCTTGAAAAAGGGTAAAGAAGTTCGAAATATTAACCTGAAGCTTAAACTTTGCCTGGACCCTAATCGTTATAGCTTAAATGAAGAAGAGTGGTTATTAAAAATTCGAGGTATCAGAAATCGACTCAAAAATATAGTAATGTTTAAAGAGAATTTAAACAATACTAAACAAATCGATGACATGAAACAATTTTTGAGTCAAATGCGGCAGAAAAAAATTGGTGATAAAGAAATTGCTAATAGAATGGTTAACGCACATGAAAATTCAACATCGATTTCAACCCATGGCCTTGACTCTGCCCAGATGCAACAGTTTATTGATAACAATATCAAAGTCGCGCTTAACAGTGACACTAGAAATCTTTTGAATGAAATCAAAGTAAATGAGGTCCTTAATAAGCTCCATATTGTTCAACTCGCATCAGACACGCAAAATCGTAACTTTTCGGATCTGGTGGAGGTTGCTGATAATAATCTACGTGATAATGTCGCCAGTAAATTTAAGGAATGTTTTGAGGCAATGAAAAATCATGGTGTTGCTATCCCAGAGGATACATCTGATATTTCAAATATTTTGAGAAATGACGACACTGAGCTAGAAATTGAGAATCGAAAAGTTCTCAAAATAAATTTCGGTGGAAAAATGTCAACTTTAGCAAATATTTTCCAAAATATTGAGAAAAAATCTCAACAATCCATTGATGACATGAAAAATGTATCCGATCGAAAACAAAAAGTTATTACTGATTTGGCAAATTCTAGTTTGAAGTTTAGAAACAAGGATATCCCTCATTTAATCACTGACCTTATCCCAAGTAAAATGATTAAAATTGGTTCTTCGTCCCATGATCGTAATTTGGTAAGAGAACGTTTCTCCGAAAATTTCGATAATGCAATGGACTTAAAAGAATTGAGTGACTCAGATATTGAAGAAGACACTATTGACAAAGTTTTTGACGGTAATTATTTTTCTATAATAAAAAATTCAAAAAATTATAATAAAAATCCGAATTTTAAATATAGTAATTTAGAAATTTTACCAAAAATAAGTAATTTGATACCAAATAAAGATCTAATTACGATCTCAAATAACATTTTTCAACATCATTTACATAATATGACCCCAATTCCAGATAATAAAGTAAAAAGTAATTTAAATTTGGGGGATATTAAATACCGTTCATGTAATATAACCCCAACTCCAGATTTTTTTGAAGAGTTTGATGCAATTAGTAATGAAATTGATATAATAAAGCCAAATTTAAACCCAGTGAATAATTCATTATTTTCAGAAATTGATACAAATGGACAGAAACATTACTCTGAAATTAATACTATAACTAGTATTGAAAATTCTAGAGCTGTCATGGACCATACACAACATCTGAAAATTGGGCCAAAATCTATCAAGGATAGCAAAATTCTGGGAGAAGTCATTTCTCAGATCTCAATCATTAACACCAAAAATATACAATTCACCGATACAGTTGAAAATATAAATCGAGCTGCAAAAAAAAAGGAAGAAGCCATTAATGGATATTGCAACATCATTTGTAAAAATAACGACTTTCAATCAAATCGTTTTACAGTTGGTAGATATCGACACTGGGTCACTCAATATTCAGGAGCTGTACTCTCTGAGTGCGTCTCCCTAGAAGAAAATATTGAGTTTTTACCTTGGGATGAGACTGATAATTATTCACTTGAACAATGTAAATCAGAATTGAAACTATTTAACGAAGAAATCCATCTTCTTCATAAACTAAAAACCAATACTGATTGGGTTCTGACGGTGGTCAAACAGGGAATTAATTCTGATTTCTATTTGCCAGTTCCGACTTCAATCCAGCTTTTTGTAAAAATTGCTAACATCTATCAGCTGGGCCATGGCCCAAAGTGGAATGTAACAAATTGGAAGTATATCAAGGTCCAAGCTTTTTTTGTAATGATGCATTCTGAAAAAATTACCACCAAAATTGAGCAGGCTGATTTAAATGGAATTGATGTTAACTCAACCCTTTTTGCGCAAATCGAGCTTTTGAAAAAATCTCTTTCAAGCAATTCAATTTCAAAGAATAACGCCGATATTTCCAAATATTCAATTAAAGATAAAGTTGAACAGACGAAAATTACCGACTATATAGATACGGATGATCGCAAAATGCTAGAGGTTAGTCGAAATTTTGATAAACTTGAGTCTATCAAATATAATATAAATCACTCATTTGATGATACTAAAAGTCAGTTTCCTGCAATTTTAGAAATTAGTGATACGTTTAATCAAAATATCTCTATTAATAATTCTGAAACTGATCCGGTTCTTGATCATACCAGTGTAGAATCTACCAACCCTGTGATCACTGTCTCGTTTATTGAAACTTGTAACGATACGGAAAATCAAAACTCTCAGTTGTCAGATTGTCCATTAAGTACTGAATTTTTAAATATATCGGAGTCCTCTAGTGAGACTATTTTTTGTGATATGAATACCGTTCAAACGGCTGCTTATCACTGTGAAATTGCCCAGATGATGGAGATTGACAATAAAATGACCAATGAAGATAGGTTGCATTTTTATGGAGATTTTTTTGATTATTCGAATGTAAAATGTCCAGAAAAGAGACTTATTTTTGAGAACATTTCTAAGTGTGAATCAGAATTATATCGAGCTTTTAGTGATGATGACAGACGTGAAGCTATGACAATCAATCCACAGAAAAATGATAAAAAATCCAAGGATAGGTTCAACATGGCCCAGATTGACACGGACTATGATATTGGTCACTTTTTTGCCGATAAAAATTCGTACCTAAATATTGTTAATCCTAAATCAGAATTAATGATCGAAATGTACCGTAAATCATCCACCCTAGTCAATTTTCCTGTGCCTGACAAATGTTTAAAAATACCCCAAGAAGTTACAGACGAATATTATAAAATTAATAAGCCTAAACCAATCTCAATTTTGTATCTTAATGATTCTGAAAATGCTGCAAGGGATGATAATAGCGCCAAAGAGCAAAATTTAAAAACCGCTGAAAAAATCCAGAGCCAGGCGTTACCTATCATCTACTGCAACATTGGCAGGATCAACTCCTATAAACTTCACACATTAACTGAAATATATGCCGATACCAAAATCTTTGGAATAAGTGAGGCTAGAATTAGCAAAGGTCAAATTGACTCGGGAAAACTGGTACCACCGGGCTATTTTTTATTACATTCTCCAATTGACAAAAATGATAGGGCACATAGTATTTTTTTGATTGCGAAAGAGTATGAAATAAATATTAAACAAATTGACTCTTTAGGCACTTTCGTGAGTTTCAGACTTGATCATGGGGATAAACCAACTTTTTTTAGCTGTTGCTATGGTTTCAATAAAAATAGTGAACTATATGCGAAAGGTTTTAACCAGGGTATGCCTAACGTTAATAAAATGTATGCAGACTTTCTTACTTGGGCAACTTTGGCTAATTCTTCATCAGGAAATTTCCGTCATATTTTTGGGGGGGATTTTAATCTGGACTTTCATAACCCGCGGTCAGGTGAAGCACAGATAATAGGTGAAATTAACACTCTTCTTTTTGATTATCAATGTTCGATTAAGAAAAAAATGAAAACTCATTTTAATCACTTATCAATAAAACCAAGTGCTATTGATTATATTTTTAATAAAAATATAAAACCACTTGAATTTCAGTTAAGGGATCTACCAGCTACAGTAGATGATGGGCATAAAGCGCTTTACTTTTTCTTACCCATATCTATGAAAGATGACACCTTTGTTAAAATAATAACTTCTAGGAGCCCTGCTCCAAAATTAAAAATTTTTAGAGCAATGGTTGCTTCTTGGCCAGTTTTTCTCAGTAATATGAATAATCATCAAATTAATGATATTCAAAAGGCAGAAAACAATTTAAAGTATCTTAGTGCCATATCTAACCTCCTTGAGCCAGAAAAAACTAAAGCCGTTCCTCTGATTAAGTTTTCGCCACTAATGGCTCCAGACACGGCTGAATGGAATAGAAGAATTATTCACCTAAAATTCTGGCTCTCAGGCTTAGATTTGTCATTGAGTGTTAATGGACCAATTAGAATTGAGATAAATAGTGCGCTAAAAAATGCAAAATTCAACTATCGTAAATCTTATCGCAGGGACAAAAGAATTCTTTTGATGGATATGTTTGAGGATAAGTGTATTTCAATGAACCAAATTTGGAAAGTGGTTCAGAAATACACTGATCCTCAATCTAGCTATTATAATGCATCAGACCTTTCAGCTGAAGATTTGGCTAAGGCTATCTATGAGCTACAACACAAAGGCAATGATTATAATCCTATTTCAGATTGTAAACTGGACGACATTTTTCGAGATACTAAGCGTAAAAAGGGAAAAGATTTTAAAATTACAACCCCTCCCTGGAGCGGGGATTCTACCAAAAGCTCAATTAAAAAGTGCATCACCGCAGCAAAACTACATACAAGGGGAAAGGATTCGATAAACGGCCGATTCTTAAATTCAATGCCAAGCTGCTACCAGCCAATATTGGAGAATTTATTCAGAACAAGTTTTGAAAACGGTAAATTTTTTGAATCTTTTTTGACGAATAAAGTTACTTGCATCGACAAGTCCAGCGATCCTAAGGACCGCAACAATCCAAATAAAAAAAGGCCTATAACGGTCCAAAATGCGTTAGGGGCTTGTATAGAGAGGTGTTGTGCAGCTCAGTTTCAAGAATTTTGTGAGAAAAACTCAGGCTTTGAAGACTGGCAGCACGGCTTCCGTCCATGCCGATCATGTAGTACTGCGTTCGCTGCATTCGTAAGGGGGGTAAATATGAATAAATATCCGTGTACAGTATCCGTTTTCCTAGATGGATCAAACGCCTTCGGGGCGCCATCACACTATAGAATAATGGAACTTTTGGCCGAACGCATAACCGAGAAAAAAACTTTTGATTGGTTTAAAACGTTTCTCACTAACAGGAGATACTATGTTAAAAATCAGGGTGGAATTTCTCGGACATACGTTCTCCCCAATAATGGAGTTCCACAGGGTAGCTGTAATGGTCCATCTCTGTATTGTTTCATTAATAATGAGGCCGAAGAAATTTTAAAAAATTTTAATTCAGATTCGCATAGACTCATTAATTATGCAGACGATTCTACGCTGCTAGTCTCAGGTGATAATTGGATGCAGGTGGAAGCAAGAGCCAACTTATTTACGGAGGCGATTGTAACCTGGTTAAAAACATTAGACATCAGTGTAAATAAAAAGAAATCTTTTTATATGCGCTTTGGTAAGTCCCTAAATGATGATTTTAACCTTTTTGTTGAAAACGATCTCATTGAACAAATCACCGAATTTAGATTCCTTGGAATCCGACATAACGATAGTCTAGAGATTACACCCCAGCTCGAACATATTGAAAAAAAATTTTCTGCAAGTTCGGTCCTATGTAATACTTTTAAAGACTTTGGCTGTAAAAAGCAAATCAAAAATGTCATTATGAGTTATTCGATGGGATCGTTTCAACATGGCCTTAATGTCTGTCGCCCTCTATCGGTCAAAGAATTTTCTAAACTCCAAGCTAAACTTAACAAAGCATTAAAATTTATTTATAACGTTCGACCTAAAAAATGTCCTATTGATGGTTCTTACCATAGCATGTCACAGGCCGAACTATTAGAAATATGTGAAATGAGGTCTTTGTCAAATGAACAAGAGAAATTAGCGGTCACATTAATAAATGGAATTATCCAAAATAAAACTCCTCAAGAGGAATATAATATTTTGGCTAATTGCATGAGATATCCCGGGAACGTTAAATATAAAGACCCTTTTCTTGCCCCTAATAAAAGAGAAAAATTAGTTGGTTTTGACCCTTTTATCAATAATTTCAAAATAGATTACATTCTGGCGCGTGATAATGGTCTACGAGACATAACGTTTGAGATTCCTAAAGATGTATTAAAATTATCAGTCAAAAAAAGAAAACAAACGTTCCCGTATAACTATTTTTCTGCGTTAAATAAATTACCTGCTAAAATCCGCGCTAACATGGGGTTTTTTAGTAATAAATCAATGATAAAAACACACTATAACTGCCTATGTCAACATAAGTTATACACTAAAAACCAATTATGGTGTAAAAGGTGTAAATTTCTTAAACTTGACGAGGATAATTCAACAATTTTTCTCAAATCAGACGCTCACCGAAATAGAGTTAGCGAATTAAAAAAAGGCCTCAAGATTGATGTTATAGAGATTCTAGATTTTAATCTCTATGACGAAATTCTCAAATTTTCTGTCTTCAGTAAAGTAACAATTAATTGCATATTGAATGGCCATCTCTTTCCAGAGATGTCTACGCGCATCGAGAAAGTACTGGGTGGACATAGTATGGATGTTCTAAATAAAAAAGACCATCACAGATCTGGTCCACCTAACCCATTTTCGGAACTTTCAGTTCTACAATCAATGTCTGTAAAACTTAATTACCTTAAATTACACAACGAGTCCCTAAATAATAAAAATGATCTTAATATAAATGATATTAATAAAAAATTCATGACCTTATTTAAACAAAATAAGGATTTATATCCAAGATGTGATGGCTCTCGAATTTATTATAATAAAAAACATCTGGTAGATGTTAATAATAAAAAGTTTGATTAAAAGCATCAAAAATTATTTAC
>SCLH01001074.1:253888-308309 GCA_004367855.1 Oikopleura vanhoeffeni | reverse complement strand
CGGGAGATATGGGTCGTTTGTTGGCGAAGTCTACCATCAGGATTACTTTGAAAAATTATTGAAAATTTACAACAGAAATCTGTTCCTATTCAAGAATGAATGTAACCAGCGACATGACAAGTTGTATTAATAATTTGACTATTGTCCCTGAAAAATCCGTCGACTTGCCTGCTGCTTTAAATTCCGGAAAAAATAATGGATGAAAAAGATTATCAGTCGGAGATTCTGCATCGGTTATGCAACCAAGAAAAAAACAACTCAAATTAACTGATTTATTCAAAAAAACATATAAATTTATTTTGTTGTATTTTAAAGTCTATATATTCACCAAAATAGTTCTAAAACCGTGCCAAGTTAGCTAGTTGTTCATTTATTTTTGAAAAAAATATAGAAAATTTTAGAAAATCTGGAATATTGTTCTCTAATTTTAACCGTACGGAAAAGGGCGTACGGATAAGGGTGTTTCGTCAACTTTCCAAAAAATTGTACGGATAAGGGTACATCGTACGGATAAGGGTGCGTACGAATAAGGGTGCACCCAGTGTAAGTGATTAAACCCAAATTTTTGCTGCTCGGTTTCGACAAAATTTTTGGAAAAATTTACAAATCTGACTAGTAGTTTTGAAATTTGAGTCTTTTGATGTAAAATGAGACAACTTTTATTTTTTTTCTCAAATGAGGTTTTTCGGTGATAAGCGGATTCATTTTGTTCATTCTCAAAAAGTAATTTTTTACAAACTGTAATTTTTTTTGCGTTTTTCGATCAATCGAGCTGCTAATCGTCTATTTATGAGAAAACGGGAAGGTAAATTGAAAATCGAAAAAAATGTGAAAGCCAAGGTCTTAATAAACGGAAATAGAGAAAGAAGTGTCTTTGTAAATATTTCTGTTTTCAATGAGAAGTAAGTGATCAAAGCCCAATTTTTGCTGCTCAGTTTCGCCCGATTTGAAGATTTTTTTTTAAATCTGATCAATGACCTCGCTAAGTTAAGCTATTTTTACAAAAATGAGATAATTCACGCTTTTTAATGAAATGTAGTTTATCCGTAATGAGGGCTCAGAGTCGCCCCACTTAAGTGGTGCAGGAGACTTTGCCGGATAAAAAATTTTGAAGCTTCCAAGGGTTAATATCAAATTATTTTCATGAAAAATGGTCAAAAATGACCAAAAGTAGAGATAAAACAAATTTTTCTGACGTAAAAATTGACCTTCAATTGCGTTTGATGTTACAAAATATCCTGACTATCTCAAAAAATGACGGCTAGTACACTCGACATCATATTGAGATTGTTTTGTCAGAATTAAATTTTCAAAAATTGAGTGCCAATTACCACTTACCGGTTGTACAGCCAAGTGTTGTAAATTTTATCAATAGTTTAGAATCGCGCGACCATCCCATCAGTGGACATGAGGAGATTTAATAGATACCAGAAAATTAATGAGTGATTCTGCCTGACTTTCTATTTGGAATTCGAAAAACAGCTAATAAAAAATTTTCAACACGATTTGCGGAAAATTTTCATAATATTTCCATAAAAGTTGACAAAAAATGAAAAATAAAGATTGTCTGATTTTTCAAACGGCTGTCAGAAAATATGTAGGCATCTATGGAAATAATTGAAGTGGCCATTGTTCTGTTTATACCAACAAATTTTAACTAAAAATCAGAAATAAATTATACAAAAAATGCGTAAAATTTTTAAATTTTTTCGAAATTTTTACGAATTCAACCATGTAAAATCGAACTTTAATCTTTCCTGAAACACATAAAAAATGATTTTGACGAGCTGGAACAAATTTATTTTGGTTAAGCTAATGATAATATGCACAGAAAAATTAACCAACTTATTATTTTTGTAAGTTGAATTGACTTCAGTTCCAAGTCAATGCCACCCCCTTAAGTGTTTAAAGGTGACACGCTAGTCTAGTTACTCTAGTCGTAATTCAAAGTTTGTTGCACTTTGTAATTTGTTAATACGTTTTTAATTATTTCCCAGTTTGAATATACAAAAAATGAGAATCTTTTCTCAGTTTACTTAAAAATGGGTAATTCCATTAAACCTACCGACCCACTGGGGACTGAATTTTAAGTGATAATTCCCGATAAAACTGTTTTCGTGCATTTCTAGATTTAGCGCTCAAGTTCAAGTATTATTAATCTTGTACAAATTGTAACTTTTGAAAATGGTTCTAAACTACCGAAACATCAAGTTTTTATAATAAAATTTAGAAATATTTTTAATAATGTTAAGTTAACGTTTCATTCTCTTTATGAGTACTTAATATGAAGATAAAAAACGTATCTTTCATTCATAAGTTAGCTTATTTTAGTATTTTTTGAAGTTTTATCTTGAAAATTGTATTTTATTATGCAATTTTGATACTATCAGTGATACTATCTCCTAGTGAAAACGTTGCAAACCTTAAATTATGACCGTTTCAATTTGCTTTTTTGACTACCTGACTTGGTGGAGATTTCAAAAAAGCAAAAGATAAGACAAAACCTGAAATCCTCATTTGATAATAATTTCACGAAAAAGGTACAACTTTTTATCAACTTTATTTTGAATGACTGTCTTTTGCAATAATAACGGTTGGTGTATGGTTTACAAATAAATTTCCATTTCTGGGCCGTTAAATTCAATAGCAATGTTATTTTAAATTTTCAGAGTTTTTCCCTCTACACAAAATCCTTATATGCGTTACAAAAAAATGGAGGAGCCCTGCATATGCGCAAAATTTTGAGGGGAAAATATATCGAGGAAAATTCATTGAAGAAGACAGCTTTTGCCTCTTATTTGGAATTTTTTTTTGTATATTGCCATTTTTAACATCAAATTCACGATTAAAGTGGGTAATCGAACCAGCTCAATGATTGAATTATGCTCCTCGGATATAATTTAAAATTTCACATCGATCAAGACTAAAAAATTTGTAGGCAAATCTACGCACTTGATCCAAATTTGCCAATACGGTTTTCCCCTGACGCATTTTCGGACATTTCTTGATTAGTTCTCTTTTGCAAAAATCCATTTTTTTAATATATAGATTACAGACCTTCACAGGACATATCCTCAATATTTGATTGATACGAACAATGCGGAATACTAGCATCCAATCAAAAACCCTGAATTGCAGAATAAGCCGATTTCATTGGTCAGATTTGTAATGGATTAGCCAATCAAGTGCTCAGATTTCGCATTTTCAAATATATGGATTACCGACCCTCAGAGTACAAATCCTTTCTATGTGAATGATACAAACAATGCAAGATATTAGCACCCAATCAAAACCATTGATTGCGGAAGAGGCCGATTTCATTGGTCAGATTAAATCAATCGAATACTCAGAATCCATATACTCTGAGGGTCGGTAATCCATATAGGATCTGACCTCTGAGGGTCTGTGATCCATATACAGTAGCTTATCATTTGTGTGACACGTTCAATATAATCACAACACATTATGAGTAATAGTGCGTTACAATTTGTAACTTACAAAGCTAATGAAAGTGATTTTGATACTCAAATTTTGGGCACAAATTTTTTTCATGCGTCGGATCATGCGTTTTGAGAAGGTTTAACCCCATGAAGTTAGACAATCAGTTGCGAGGGGTTTTGTTTTGCAGATAAATCTCGCGGTCCTGACCATAGCTATATATGGTGTTCTTTCTTATTTCATTTTATAATCTTCTCGCGCTCGCTCTCCCTCAAAGTTCGAATATGCACGTTTTGCAATGAAATTATGGAAAAAAGTCAAGTGATATGTATACATCATGCTGACAAATTCTGTGGTTATTGTACCATGCAATATACATTGCCAATTGCACACTTTTTTACAATTTCTAATTTCGTGTCCGTTGGTTAGACGTGTACAATTAAATAAAACATAAATTTTTGAGCAATGTTTTGTGTTGGAAATATCATTTCTAAAATTATTTAATTTATTCAAACTCAGTCGTGAAATGATGATGAAGATATATGAAATTTCAAAAACTTTCAGGTTTATTGATAAAATTTATTTTCAAATTTGTTTCTTAAACTCTGAAAATTCCAAGATACGGGAAATTCATGTCTTAAAACCTTCTTTTTTCGAAACATTACTTCCGGTTATCTTACCGGTTCAAGTAAGTCGGTGCTTAGAAATAAATATGCTTATAGGCTCTTGATGATTCTATATTTTTGCTTGAGATTCTACATTGATTGATTTCAAAGATCGGGAGACCACTTTTTAGGAAATTTTCGAATTTTGAAATTTGTATTCATTGATCTTGTAGAGGATCAAAAAGCATGTTCTGAGCCGAAATTTTAGTTCCGTCACGTGACCAAAACCATTATTTCATCATTTTTGTGAGAAATGAGCAAATTGAAGGGTTAACCTTCAAGCTAGAGCTTAAGCTAGAGCTCACACAGTTGATTAAATTGAAAAAGTACTCTTATCCGTACGATGTACCTTTATCCGTACGATTTTTGGCCGAGCTGAGGCGTACGGATAAGGGTGCACCCAGTGTAATATATTCGGATTAAACGAGTAAAAAGCCATAAGGGTTTTTCGATTAAGCTGAAAATATAAATTATGTGGCGGTAGAGAGCAAAATGATCAAAATCGACAAGAATGAATTTATAAAGACAAAAATGCACGTACTGTCCTTATATTCCCTTTGAAGGTAGAAAATTGTAGATAGAAAATTGAAGACTCAATTTTGTTATTAAATTTCGATTTGTCTTCCGTTTGTTTTAAATCTAAAATTTTGAATAAAATAACAAGGTTCAAGGCGAACTTTAATGATTATAGGGGAGAGAATGCATAAAGAAATTTGTTGCAGGACCTATTCAAGCTTGATCACCAAAGATTCAAAATCGATGACGCAAAATTTTTTTATAATTGTTTCAAATTAATTCGATCTGATACAATTGAGATGAAAGCTCAAATAATCGAATGGAATTGAAAGTTATGAAACTGACATGAAAATCATTAACTAGTCCTCATTAAAATAATTAACGCAGGTGTAACCCGTAGGTCGCAGGCCATGTCAAATAATTAACGATTCGCAATATTAATCGAATAAATATATCGAAGGTAATATCTGCGTTGGTAAAATAACATTATTTATAGTTTTTTAAGTTTGAATAATTTTGTGCCTCATGCATGTGTTATCTGCACTTTATCACATATTATCACATCAATGTATATCCCCTCTTCACACTTTTGTGAATATCCCGGCCCTGATTATGAAACGTAGTGTGTTTTTAAGTAGTAGGGCCGGAATATTAACAAAAGTGCGAATTCGGGATATGCATCACATTAAATTTGACGTTAGTATTTTCTAAGTAATCAACGATTTTCGGAATTCGTAATATTTTCTCTATTTTTAAACTTTTAAAATCAAGAGATTTTAATTTTAAAATGACGTTAATTATTAAAGCATGTCAATTTGTACTTCCGTTTTAAATTTTGGCGCAATTTACTATCCGCCAATCAAACCGTTTTAATGACAAAACGAAGGTGCCTGCTAAATTTCAACATTTTTCGATTAGCTGATAGTAAATTGTGCAAAAATTGAGAACGGAATAAAAAATGAGACACCCTGTAGTTATTGTACTCAGTAGGTTTCACTTATACCAATTGAAATTAACACTCACCTGTGACGATTTTTTTGCAACAAAAACGCCAGAATGATATGATTATGTCAAATCATTCGCACAAAATATTTGAACAGACGGTCTGTTACAGACCCCAAAAAGTCGCATCCATTTTTTATTAAATCCATTTCAACAATATTCGAATATGACCTTATCGTTAAAAAAGAGGCCTGATGACCTTCAAATTTAAATTTAAAAACATATTATATCACTCTTTTTCTGCTGAGACAAATTAATGTAGAATAATTTGACATTTTCTGATGATCAAATCAAGACAATCTAATTTGTAACTCCATAAAATATTTTTGTTTATTTTTAATGAATGTTTAATCAATATAAACTCAATATATAAACTTTTCGAAAGAAAAGTTGTATTCTCGAATTCAGGAAATGGCTTGGGAGTTATTACTCTATTTTCTTTATCTCGGTCGTGAACGTAGAACTCGTACCTAGGCGAAAATATGAAAACTCAATTATAAAAACAAACCATTTTGGACAGAATTATATGTTTCGAATTAATTTTGAAAAAACACGTTCACCAAAAAACTAAATTTTCTATGTTTTATTATAAATTTTGCCGAGACTTTGTTATTTTTTGCAAATGAGTCCTCTGGATCCCATCAATGGAAGTGTCTACTCTTGGAATTTAAAGGGCAAGCAAGTGATGAAATATTACAAATTTGGAGCATAATCGTCAATTTCGACTACTTGGAATGTTGAAATTATCAAATAAATATATATATGGGACGGAACATGCCGTAATTTTTAAATAAAGTGCAACAAATAATATTTTTTCTCATTTTGTCGTTTTAATTCTTAAACATTTTTTGAGATATAATTTTTGTTGCTTCAAGTTGAACAAGTAACTTATTAAATTCAATTTGTTTTTGATAATTAACCTTAAAAATAAATGGAACAAAAATTCGAATTTTTCATGTACCGCATTGCAGGTAAGGTGGAGGTTTACATTCGACATTTGAAACATTTCCTAAAGTTAAACTTATGGCAGGTATTGGGAGAATTAAATTTGCTTACTTCATGCTCAGAAATTTCGACGAAAAATTAAGCAATTATTATGTTTTCAAATTTCAAAATTAAATATAAGAAAAATCACTGTGGGTTATCTCAGAAAACAGACTTAGTCCGCAAATCTCAATGTTTCAGATATATTTTGACTTGAAAATTTTGTTTTGAATGCGATGCAAAAAACTTTATGTCGATATAGACGACAAGATTTGGAAGTGCAATATTAAAATGTTATTATGAAATTTTGATGTCATTTCAATTAATGTATTATAAACGACTCTGCAGGAATTGTGATCTAAAAAGTCATCTGCAGAATATTTTCGACTCAAAATAAAATGAGTGCACAGTTGTTCCGTACACCATTCGGCCGTGTCGACAAATTTTTCAAAAGACACAGTCCCTGTAGCGTTAAAAAGTTCATATTTCACTCAGTTCATTTGAGTCATGCTGACTTCTGGTATTGACTCCAGTGGTTACCTAGTTGTTGCTCCCTCTTGATGTAGCCCCAATCAGGGATGGGCGTCCGAGCTAAAATATATGCTCGGAAATACGGAGCAGGTCCAAGCAAACCGATCAGATCGGTCTTTTTTCCGATCCGATCCGATCACGTTTTTTTCAAATCTGGTCCGATCGGATATTCAAATTTTAAAATGTGCTTCCTAGCAGATCCGAGCAGAGACTAGTTATT
Organism: Oikopleura vanhoeffeni; assembly: GCA_004367855.1. Taxonomy (NCBI): domain Eukaryota; kingdom Metazoa; phylum Chordata; class Appendicularia; order Copelata; family Oikopleuridae; genus Oikopleura; species Oikopleura vanhoeffeni. Next base: position 300,953 of record SCLH01001074.1, on the reverse strand, counting down.
GCTCCCTCCTTGAAATTATGAAAATTAATATTTTTTATTATTTATTTAAATTAGAAACTCGAAAGTTTTTCACAAAATCTAATTATTTATTTGATAAAAAATCATATATTTTTGACTGGATGTTCGGAAATGGCCGACCTGCAGTCACATTAGCTGGTGGACATTCAATTTCAATTGAACTTCTATTATCGAGATTTTTTAATCGTCATTTACGAGTTCAATATTTTTGTTTAGATGATTTCGGTCGATATCAACCAGTCCGCGTTCGTTTCGGGCTTCATATATAACTTTTGGTGGCATTTTTGTCATATAATTTTATGGAGTTTTTTAAATTTTTTCATTTAAGGGGGTACGTGTCGTAATTATTGAGGCCTTTGAAGAATTAATTTATGATATATAATATCGATTATGACTAAAGTTGACTCAAGGAATCTTATGATGACAATTTTTTTTTTTCAAAAAAATCTAAAATTTTTAAAAATTCAAATATTTTTGGTTTAACCCGCATAAAACTGGTATTCCACCGGTGTTATGAACATTTTTTATTGGTGAATATGATCTGCCAAAAACTATGAATGACATTAAAATAATCGGAAATGTCTTAATCGAATTCTAGAAATTTCAATTATATTGAAGCAAAAATTTTAAGACTAATTATCGAATTTGACGCTCGATTGTTTTTCATACTTTGATCAGCTCTAAGCAGATTTTTGGATCAGTGATCTCTCAGCTTAAATTAAGTGTTACTTTTGTTCCGATCAGACGAACTTTTTTTCGAACTTTTCCTTTCCGGTTCACTTAAAATTAAGTTTATAGAATTCTAAGAGAAAATTTAAAAATCAGAGCCACAGTTAATTTATCTACCTTAGTCGAAAAACGGCATTATTCTGAACATCCGTCCAGAAGAAGTATCAGTTTGAAGACAAAATTGTAAAAATCGGCGTTCAAGAGGAATTCTAGAAAATAAAAGAGCAAAATTCAAAATAATGAGCTAAACATATAAATGACCTCATTCATCTCGTATTTTGTGTGAATTTTCAGACGCGTTGTATGTGGGGCCTAATAGAAGTATAAGTTATACTGTATAACTTTGGAAAAACGATCGGGTGTTCTAGAACCGACTCAACACCTGGTGCTGTGGTGATAAAATTTTGAGAATGAGATAAAAAATCGTTAGACGAAGGCTTAAACAATAAACGAGTACCCTCTGATTTTTCACAACTGCCCTAGAATTATTCTAAGGCGGGATCGAAAGGTACCAGATTACGACACCTTGAAGTAACTCTTGAAGTAACCTCAGAGCGAAATCGAAAAAAAGAACTTGTTCGCTAAAATTCAAACATTTAACAAAACTTTCACGAAATCTGAAAATTTTCCTGTTAGCTCTAGGATTTATGTCAATTTTTTTGTTTTAATTTTACTTAAAATAAATATATTAAGCTTATCAGATCTGCTTTACGAATTAATGTAGTTTTTAAAAATATATTTTTCTGAGTCGAAAAATAAGGCTCAAAACTCTACATGAAGTGCCGAGCATAAGGAGTCTAGGCTATTCTCCTGCTGGGTATTGTATAAACTAAGGAAAAATCAAATGGGCCCACCCCAACAAGACAACCTACCCATGATTTGTATTGTATTTAACTTCAAACTAAAAATATCACTTCCTACAATACTACTTGGGAGAGTTCTAAGGCTTCTGAAAATACCGCTAATCGATTTTTATTGAGGTCTGGAAGCGACAGCTTACTTTTTTTCCAGATAATAAGTACCAGGCAAATTTTATTTTTTTAATATCCAAGTGGTTGGTTAGCATTTTCTACGATTCGAGCATTATGCATAGATCCGAATTATCTGACAAAAAAATGGTAAAAAACTCGTTTTTTGGAAGATGAAGAATGTATTAAAAAAAAATAACCAGTCGAGGATATACCGTAAAAACACTATACCTTGGAACAGTTTGACCATTTTTCGGTTGGCAATTTTTTGGGTTTGCATTGTTTTCAAAATTCATAGCTGTTCTTCCAGTTTTAGTCTCTTCATGAATTCACAGAAATATTCAATTGAATTTGTTTTTCTTCGATTCGAACAGTTAAAAAAACCGAAACAAAAACATATTCTCGAATTTTTAGATTCTGTTCAAGTCTGAATTTACTTTTATTTTGCCTGCTGCCACAGCTCCTAGTATTTGAATTTTTCATCGTTTTATCACGTTTTTACGAAAAATACGGTTCCTGTCGGGTACTGCATTGATTTTATAAAATTGTGTCCATAATTTTGAAATAATTAGACATTCGTCTATTTTCTTGCATTCTGGTAGTTTGAGCTAACGAACGTCACGATCGAGTATCACTTCGAGCAGAACCATGAATCCTTACTTTTAGTCGTTATCTTTTGAGCCGGTCATTCCGGAAAAATTCATGTTTTTCATCAGGAATGAGGCAAATTTAAATAATTCTTTCAAAAAATTTCAATTAAAAATTAAACAAAAAGGTTAATATAACTTATATTTTTTCCTGATAGTGCCTGAAAGTATATCTCTTTATCACTTTTTGGTTAAAATGCGTAGCCACAACGTTAAAATCACACGTTAAAAAGAGTAGTGGCTACGCATTTTAACCAAAAAGTGATAAAGGGATATGACATCTTTCATAAAAAAAAGAAGTTGCAATCATTTTGATGATAATAAACTCCCCAAATGTGATTAATATTGAATTTGAACAAATCTTTAAGAAAACTTTCCAAAGCTTTTCAGATTATTAGACATTTGTCCATTTTATCTATTTTGGTAGTTGTGAGCAGAACACATTCATGATGAGATATAACTTCAGGCCATACTCTAAATAAATAAGTTCATTTGAAAAACCTTCGAAATGTTTAACCGTAACATTTTCTAAAATCATTCTCTAGTCACTGAAATATTTTTCACTCTGTCGAACACTATTTAATTCTGGTGACCATTGTTTTGAATTATTATGTCTTGGTTGAGACCAACAACAATAACTTGATTGTGTGTTTAAATAAGGGAATTATCTTCGTAGGCTAAAACAGAAGCTAAAAAATAGCTTTAAATTCGAGGCTTTCATACTGAATAATTTTTTGCCCATAATTTGTAAACTTTTTTTTAGGTTTTTTTTGAGAATTCGAAAAATTACTTATGAAAATTCTTGATAATCATCTAGACTTTTATGAAAATTCTCGATAATCATCTAAACTTTTATAAAAAAATTTCAAATAACTTGATTCAACCTGATTTGGATGTCAACCAATAGTGAAACTTATTTTGAGAGTATTTGCTTAAAAATAGAATTCGAAAAATTTCGCCTTTACTTTAATTCTGGATATTAAATTTGATTAGCTTGTGAAATTTAAGTTTTATTAATATATATTCATATTAAAATGATAAGAAATCATTTCAAACTTCCTACTCAGTAACTTTTAGATAAATGTTTGGTTTATAATGTTTCACCAGTCCAACTGCAAAAAAAAAATTATTCAAATCTCCCGAATTTGTACCATCAGTAGCTACTGAAATTAACTTAGAAATGAAATTTTTTCCTCTTTCTCATGATTTGTTAACAAATCTGAACGCTTATAGTTTTTAACAAGTGAATCACGCTTGAATATTGTCTTTCTCTGAATTGATTACTTACGCATATTTTATGATGAAATGTTGTCATTTCTTACTGCAACGTTTCAGGATTTTCTGAGCTTATTTAGAAGACGAGACGATTTAGAAATATCAATAACATAATGTGGGAATTGCTTATTTGCAATAATATTTTAGGTGTTATATAAAATTTTATTTCTTACCTGTTAATAGGGGTTTGGAGAAAGCAAAATCAAGATATTTTTGAATGCGGCCTCTTTTGAACAAACTGAGAATAGGAAAGGTTTCATTTTGCGATTGATTTAGAAAACGAGTTCAGTGGGTCATTCTGAAAAAAACAAAAAAAAAATTCCATCGCACAAATGGGCTCTACAGGCATAAGAAAAGTTCCAAAATCAATTCTTAAAAAAGTTATGTTTTGGCTTCGTCTATTAACGACGATTTTCTCGTTTTTTGGGTTGGTGCGCCACAACTTGTGGGTGTAAAGAATGCATGAGTGGAACAAAATAGTTTATATTTTTTTCTAGTATCCGTCAATAACAATAATTTAAATCTTAAAAGTGATGAAATAATATTTGCAACGCAATCATATTGAGTTATTTTGGCTCGAGCCAGGTGGGAGAATGACGCGAGAGACACCCACGCGTCGAAACATGATTCCTGCAACTATTCACCAACAAAGGAAATAATATCGTATGAACTTATTTTACGTATAAAACAACAGAGAATAATTTTTTCAACGAAATAACGACATAAAAATATGACAATATTTCGTAGGTTTTCGGAAATTTATGTTTTATTCCATTTGAAACAAAATTGACCGACTATTCCCAATTTTAAAGAGAATTTCTGATTTAATTTTTACCGTCTTAAAAAACAAAGAGAATAATTTTTTCAACGAAATAAACGTCAATCAAATATGACGATATTTCGAAGGTTTCATACATTTTTATGTTTTATTCAATTTGAAAAGAAAATTGACGGACTTATTCCGATTTTTGTGTGAATTCAGAACATATTTCTACCAATTTTCACTGCGGTACCGGTGAGTCATCCTTCAATCAGAATCATAAAAATTACTTGCAGGTGATAGAGAAGGTTTGAAGTCTCCCCGTATTTTTTTTTCTCATTTATTCTTTTCTGCCCGTTATCAACCCTTTCAGTCCATGCCTGGAGGAGAGGGCTATTTTCCCCAGCAATTCCAACATTCTACACTCACAACCCCCTTAATAACAGTATCAACTGAATATTCAGTTCTTAGTCGAGTACAACTCTTAATTATTTTAACCGAAAATGATAACTCCAAGCAAACATTTCAGTTTTGCACATGTATTTGAACCTAGTAACGTCTTAAAAACCAGGAAACTAATTTTTGATGACAGAGATAAGTCACGTGAGAAAAATGGAATTCGACCGCATTAGATAGCAATCCAGCTGAAATTTTTTACTGAAGAACACTAAACTGGATGATAACGATGAATTTAAATATTCAACTGAAAATTAAAGGAATGAAACAGTCGATGCAGTTTCTTTATTTTTTCACTTCAATTTCAATAGTCAGCACTATATTAAAAAAAATTCTTCAGCAGCGTGAATTTGACATGAAATGTAATAATCTGATATTGTTCGAAAAAAATTTTCACTTTGGAAACCCTAAGACCTATTTAGGAACACACAAATAATCGTGAAGATATACAGTTTGTGGTATATTCTCGGAAAAATAATTTATTGCATATTCTTCAACGGGCCCGTCACCGTCAAATTTTCCCAGCTTTTATGCATGATTATAAAGCAGAAACAAATGTCTAGAACTAAGATTTGAGATCAAGCTTATGCAACCGTTATGAAGTTTAGAAAATCTATAAAGATCATAAGTTTTTCCTTTGGGAATAATTACACCAAATCGAAAGTGAGCAAGATCTGTTGCACGAGTAAACATGTAAATTCCAGGATATGAAATCTAGAGGAATTGAATATTTTAGAAGGCACAGTTGATAAAATTTGACCTTTTTTGCCAATGGCATTTTTGCGGTGACCACAGAGTGAGTCTAATTTTGTATGGTTCTTGCTGGCCATGATATTGCCACCATATACCAGATTGTTCACCTGCCAAAAATATAAATTACTCAAAAGCTCATTTTTTTAGATTATTAGCAAAATTGTTTAATATAATAAAAGTTCACTGAAAATTTTTAATGTTTCTCTACGAATTTCAAAGATGATTTGCAAATTTTCTCAATAAGAAATATTTTCTATCAAATTTGATTTAAATGTACTTATATCAACAACGTTTCGTTTTAAAATTTTTCAAATGCTATATTTAAATAAGACTTCAACAAGAATCGAAAGTTAGATTTAAGAACCACGTAAAATTTACTGAATCAATTACTTTCAAGATAAGAATGGAGGACAAATTTTTAGACGCTACTTATTGGCTGTCATTTAGATTTATTCTGAAACCTTTTTTTTATTTTTCTCAGCTACAGTAATCAGAGTGTTGATTATTGACTTCACACCTTTTATGTAAAACTGTGACTATAAATTGAGCTGACATAAAAAATCCAATTTTAGATAAAATCTAAAAATTGGGTGTGATTTTTTTGAAAATGCCATGCACAATAGCATTTATTGGCCTATGTTTCAAAGATAAACTAGAATTAAAGATGAAATGTTGAAACCTTTAATGATTGCTTACGACTGTCATATCACCGATTTAGATCACAATGCGCCTCGGTGAGACGGAGATTAAAATAGAAGGTTTCTTGTTATTTTAGATGTTTGAGGTTGAGTTAAAATGCTGACAAGGCCAGAAAGAGTTAAATTCTTGAGAAAGACTATTTTCAACCAACAAACCGCTTCAATAATAAAAAGGTTCAATAATTGTGATTTATTTTAAAAAGATATGAATTCCAATTATCTCTAAATTTTTACGATGAATTTTATATGTATTATATAAACGGTAACGAGCGGGTCTGTGTCATAAAAAACCAACCAAACAACTTTAACAACATGATAATAATTATGATTTATTTGATAATTATTATTAATATAATTAAGATTTGTCCCGGAAATAACGCCTAGCCACTCAGCTGCGCACGAGCGCGTTTATTTACTTTTCGTGGCTTTTATCGCGGCTCCGAGAAGTGACATGCGTTTTGAGAAAACAAGGTTCTCCATCCTCACCCTCTAAAAATGTAGTTACTTCATTGTTGTATTCCTGACGTGCGCGTCAGTTATGTTAAAAACAGATTTAATTGCCTCATAATTAATTAACTCAAGTTGATAAAATATCACCTTCTCTTCATTATTTGTTAAAGTAATGAATCACACTTTTTTGAAGAGTTTTTTGACAATTTCATGAAATTTAATTTTAAACAGCATCCATTTTGAAATTTTATTTCGACGCGATTTTTTGCATTTTAATGTGTAATATTTATTACATTTGACAATTCTCGAGCTTGTCGTTGGCTCTTTCATTTATTGATGCGTCATCAGTTCACGCCCGATTAGGTTTGTTTGATAACAGCGCGAGTATGGTCTTCTATCTGGCTCGAATCTCGGCGCCACTTGAAACTCACGCGGTATGAACACGGAATGAGAATTCAAATGATCAGCACGTTTTTTTTCTCAGATCGGCTGCATCACCAACAAGCATTTCAACGGTGATTCAAGAAATTAACTAAAATTGAAAACTGAGGGAGAATTTCTTCGTTCTATTTCCTTATTCTGCTGATAAAATTTCACGTCAAAATATTCCTCGTCTCTGTCTTTGAAAACCCAATGGCATAGTTGAGACTTACTCTCAGGAATTAAACTGTATAATGAAGATGATTAATTTTTTTTATGTTTGAGTAACATGAGTAAAAAAATAATCGATATTTCGTTATATCGCAAGTTTTTCAAATGAATTAATAAAACTTTGAAAAGCAGGTTGATGTCAGTTACTGAGACTTAATCTACTTTTTGTGAAACAGTTTTTAGACTTCATTGAATTGACAACATCAATCCAATCAATTGAATTTAATTACAAATTTTCTCGCTGTTGAAGGTTCAATTTTAACAAACTTAAGCGGCTTTATATTTTGTCAAATAACATCATTTATTACCAAGAAGAAAAATAAACGCAAATTGATTTGATATAAAAAGATATTATAGCATTTTAAGTCAGACCGTAAATGTGATAATTTGAAAAAATTTTCAATTCCTTTAATTTTAGATTTAAATATTTGAAAATGTAATTAAATTGGTTTTAAACATTTGCATACTATTTTTCTATATCAAACTTTGGTGAATAAATGCTGTTTGATGATTTGTCAAGTGATATTTTTACTAGGAAATCTTCATAAGCATTTATTAACCAAAGTGTGATAAAAACCTCTGAATTTTTTCTGTATTCAAATTCGATAAGAAGTACATAAACATTCAGTTTTCGTCCATTCGAAACAGCAAGAGCGTGAGTCACGCTGCGTGACCTCAACAAAATTTGAGTTTAGACAGAATAAAAATTATCAAATAATTTTTAAATTTCGTCAGTTGAAAAAAAATGGGGATGACGTGGGGATGAAAGGGATGGCTTGAAGAATAAGTAGGGATAAATGGGGATAGGCCATTGCTGGAGAATCCATTTCCACCCATCCACATCCATCCCCAAGGGATGCATTCCCATCCCTATCACTCCCATCCGTTTCACAAGAGTGAATTTAACCATCTAAAATTCGTAGGCAGAAAATAGGTTTTTTTTTTTAAATATTGGGCCTTCCTAACCATACTCCAATTTTTTTTTCTCTTCCTGTCCGAAATTAGCTCATTTTCACGATAAAAGTAATCTTAGTCTCGCGCGAGTTTGCGAAATATGTAAATATATGTAAAATCGGGAATTCACACAATAAACCTAAATACCTCTGCAAAATTCTCCCAGAATTTTTCTTTCGATAATTTTTTAGTCTTCAAATTCTACATTATAATTCTTATTTCGTTTCAACTTAAATAAAATCGTTTGAGGGTTCAAAATTACCCCGGTCCAAACCCCAAATATGAATCAAAAAGTGTGAAAGGCATAGAATTCAGGTGTGCTCTGATTGGTGAATATTGTAGTGAAACGTTGAAATTCAGAACTTTGAAGTGGTTATGATTTTTATTTTTATAGGGCTTTTATGTTATTTTCTCAAGTTTGACCGCATTAACAACAAATTTGTTAAAAGCTCGTCATCAACCGCGGCTTCAAGATGGTTACGTTTATAGCAACAAGTTTGTGCATATTAATCGTCTAAAGTCATGCCTTCAACGAAAGCTTTTTAAAAAATCGTCACGATCAAAAAATGAATTATCACTGATAGGCTATCACTATCGGAACAGAACCGCTATCGGGCTCAGCTCACAACTTTTTTCAGTTCGAAGCTTACAGAAATTGCGTTTCATAAGTTTTTATTGCAGAGAATTTTTCGATGATGCTTCTAATGAGATATCACAGCTGAGATAAGCGTGGAGCTAGATCTTTGGTGTTTGTGGTCATGCTCAACGTGGAAAAGGCATAAGACACACTTTAATGTGATAATTTATGATTTTTGGAAAACTGTTCTTATATACAACTTTTATCTCACGCAAAAACATTGGACCACCAGTCTTGGCTGTTACTGGTCAGTTCTATAACATCTTTGAAGATATGAGAAAATTCAAATAAGCAAGTTATACCATTTTTTAAAGTTAACCGATCCAACTTTTTCCCAATTTCTGTAATCAGTTCCATAATTTTCAAAATTGACCAAATTTGATCTTTTCGAACAAAATTGCATCTCAGTTTTATCTTTTTACCAACGGAACTCCATCTCAAAAACGTTTACTATCTATAGCGCGAGTTCGAATACCACTAATATTGTCTAAGTGATTGCTTGAGTAATTACACACCGATCAATTTTAGCGGTCCCAATATCAAGTACCCTTGCGTATAATCATACTCAAGACAATCACTCAGACAACATTAATGGGATTCGAACACGCGCTATAGAGATAGTACACGTTTTTGAGATACAATTCCGTTGGTAAAAGGATAAAAGGCATTTTACCTGCTATTATTTCGACTTTTGGATTAAAGTCATCTTATTAAGATCGTATATCGCCCTATATTATATATATCCCCTATTCACACTTTTGTTAATATCCCGGCCCTGATTAGGAAACGTAGTGTGTTTTTAAGTAGTAGGGCCGGGATATAAACAAAAGTGTGAATAGGGGATATAGGCTATATCTCCTAACATATTTGAAAAAAATGGCCGAATCAGATCATTCTTAAATTTTTTTAAATTGTCTGATAAGCACTATTATAGTCGGATCAAGGCTATCGAATAAGTCTTTTTTACAACCCGAGACGTGAAAACGTGTATTAAAATAAATTTAAGCTGTATTTCAATTTGTCATTTTCGTATAAATTTTTATATATTTATGATCAGTGGGATCACAAGGAATTTAAACTGTTCTGACGTCTGCCTCATATTTCGAAATCTACATCAATTAGCTGAAAATTTTGTAAAAATTTTTTTGCAAAATTCTAGTTAACCGCTTTGTTTGTGTTAAAATGAAAATTGTTTGAAAAATTTATATATTCGATAGTTTTCAAATAAATCGAAACGTGAGATTTTATGTTTTCAAATAATCATTTTTATGTGCGGAGAATCGTGTAACGATCCTGAGCTCATAATCTTCAACGCGAATTCCGAAAGAAGTATTGACTATCTGACGGAAGGATAATCTGTGCAAACACATTACTGTATAACTTATTAATAAACAAAAATTTGAAATATTTATGTGCTAAAAGGGTCTCCAGATCTTATCAAATTAGCCAATCAACAAACAAGGTTATAAAAAATGAATTATTTTTAAGTTTCGACAAAAATATACTACTGCGTTTTGATTCGGATGCTTGTGTCTTACCAAATAAGTTTTTGTTAACTTGTCCAGAAGATTGTTTTATGTTTTCACTTGGAAATGACCATAAATATATTTAAACTTCGAAAAAAGAGGATTTTTGAACAATAACTAATTTCGATCGTCATTCAAGTTCAATCATTCTAGAAATTTCTTGGTACTTTGCGCACATTCAAAATTCCAAAATAAAATTAAACTCAAATTTTGTACAGTACAAATTTTAGCATCAATTATTATTCGTGCATTATCTCGAGTGATCTTTAGTTATCGTAAGAATACGGTATTGTCAATACCAGAAATTGAATCATCGAAATTTGCAAGACTCTGGAAAAAACAGGATGTGATTATTTTTTTGACGATCTGAATTAAATAATCTTTTAATTTTATTTTGATAAAACCAGGCGGTGATCACCACACTAAAAGATATCCCCTATTCACACTTTTGTTAATATCCCGGCCCTGATTAGGAAACGTAGTGTGTTTGAAGTAGTAGGGCCGGGATATTAACAAAAGTGTGAATATGGGATATAGTCTATATCTAGAATCCAAGAATCTTCGAAAGCTAAATTTTATGAAAATTATGTCAAATTATGAACTGGAGAGTAAACTGATAACCCTCCCTGTTTAAGGAGGGCTACAAGAAATGCATGCGTTCTGCAAATGAAAGACAACTGTTATTATTCTCAATTTATCGTATATTTTTCTAAAAAGCGAAACAGCGAATGCGAGACAGAAACTAGATTTGTGTTTTGTCCGTTTTGATAGCCAAGCTATAATTTGGCTTACAGACTAAAAAACACTGAATAAGTTAAACAAACACCCAGGTTATTCAAACAAGGGATCGGTATGCAGTAAATAAAGATTGGATTGCAGCGATGAAGGATAGTATTGAAACTTAATTGGCTTTCTCAAAAATCATAAATGAAAATATTTTCTCTGAAAATCAAATTTTTGAAAATGTAATTTTTCTAGGAAATTACTCATTCAAAATGTCAATTAAAGACAATTCGCCTTAAATAAATGTTAATGAATCCTGCACCAATACGATTGTTTTTCCTGATAATTTTATAGGATCGATGTCCGATACGTATCATACGGTTGTTTTTGCACGTCTTTAGAAATAATTATTCAAAATTGAAATTAATTATGCTTCAAATAAACCACAATTGACGTCAATTTGTGACAACTTGATTATTATCTACTCTTTAACGTTCAGAACGATCGAAGTCCGATCATGTGGTAATTTCGAAAAATTAACTGAATATGTTTTATTATTCTGAAAGGTACTTACACATACGCTTCATGTTTGATGTTTGTCGAGAGTTGAGCTGATTTGAAGACAAATTGAAGCCTGTTGTATTGGTGATGTACATGGTTTTGTAATCACTTCAAGTTTTGACGCCATTTGTAACTCCCATGGTAGAAAGAAGTTCTTAAGCGATTTGATAGAAAGTCGCGAATTAATGATCTGATAAACAGGATATTTTCTCCAGATATGGAGTAAATCGCTCAAAAATTCCGAAAAATATTTGTTGAAAGTATTCAATTCACAAAAAACCAAAAAATTTTTCTTGCCGAAATCCAGAACTTAAGAGTCCTTTGACAAACGTTCCAAAAATACACTTCGACAAAAGTGAAAAACCACTTATTTTTCCGCAATTTCTATCAAAACTGAATTGCTATTAATCTCTTGAACCCCTGTTTTGCACTCAATATACATTTGATATGATATTCTGAACAAAAAATATATTGTGCTAAAGACCCTCAATTCACTCAGAAATTCTCTGAAATTAACATTGTTATGCGCCTAAAGATGGCTGATAAGAAAAATTGATAAGAATTGAGGACCACTTTTGACGTCCTCAAGGGGACGTTTAACGTTCAAAATTCCAAACAAAGTGAATTCATTACGCATAAATTCAATACAATTTGCTCCATTAAATATGCTAAACCAAGACATTGGTTCTTTGAAGTCAATTGGGGACATACAAATTTGATGAAGAATTAAGTGATGAAATTAAAAATAGGAAACAAATTGGATTAATTATTAGAACAAATTGAAAATCCTTGAATTTTTTTTCAAAAGAGATGTGAGAAAAACAGTATGATAGGAAGTTGGTAGTACAGTTCAGTTTATACTGTAATCAAGCCATATTTTATAAAGATTATGTTTTCGAATATGTTTAGAACTTTAGAAATTGGCTGGTGACGACCTTTATGCATATTTTATTATTTATTTGCAAAGACATTTTATCTGTCAAAGTATTGAGCGATACGGCACTTAAAATTTGACCCATTTTCAGTAAATTTATGTTTATTTATTATCAACTGGTTACGTAAAACTTTTATTTTATTTTCAAGATACGATTTCAGTGAAAATTTAAGTAAGTTAACCCTTGGAAGCTCAGCACCACTTAAGTGGTGCTGAAAATTTTGAATCCGCTTTTTGATCGAACCCAACAGAGTTTGCCACGAGGAATTCAAAAATGGCAGTCAAAAATTTTCTAGGACTTCTCGTTCAAAAATTATTTCATCTTACTTTTATAGAGAATTTCTTTCAAAAAACTCTAAAATGCGTGCTGATAAAACAGTTTAAACGATAGATAAAATCTGAGGAACTGACTTTTTAGGAAAGTCTTTTGAGTATCTTTCAAACAAAATAAATTTTCACCATCGGAACTCTTTTTATTTTTTCGTGAGTGATTTTAATTTTTTTGAGAAAAATTCGGAAAAAATATGCTTCGATTTTTTCGAAAGTAGGTTCAAATGAGAGCTACGGCAACACTGATCAGAAAGTTGACTTACCTCGAGATAATATTTCGAAGTCTTAGCGGTTAAATTGTAACAAACGCTGTTTTATAACTTTATTTTGATCACTCGCGCTGCTAATCGTCTATTTATGAGAAAACGGAAAAAAAGATTGAAAATCAAAATAAAAATTGTGAAAGCCAAGGTCTTAAGGGGGTAGCAGCGATGTGGCAGATTGGTACATTTTTTTGGAGTGATTTTTGAAAGAAAAAAAAATGTGAAAAATTTTTATTTTAATTTTTATCTAAAATGAAAGTGTTCATACTTGCAAACGTTTATATTTTTAAATTTTTTACATACTTAAGTATCTGTAAAAATATCAAAAACCACTTTTCATTACAACTCCATTTCCAACTTGACCCGATGTGGGATTTTTTTTAAAGGCGATATTTTTAAACTTCAGACATTGTCGGGTGTAATGCACTAATTAGTGGGAGAATCATTATCCACATGCAAAAATTTCTTAAATATGAAAGTTTTTTTNTTTTTATTCACAGATTTCATAAAATTAATCAGAAAAAATTTTGGACGAAAAATGCTTAAAATTTTCATAATGCTTTGAATTTTTTCGAAAATTTTACGAATTATAAAATAAAAGTTTGAACTCAAATGTTCCTTAAATAGATAAAAAATGATTTTAATGAGCTGATACACATTTATTGTGATTCAGCTAACGATAATAAGCACAAAAAAATAAACCAACTAATTATTTTCGTAAGTTAAATTGACGCCAGTCTGCCACATCGCTGCTACCCCCTTAATGAGTGCGATTATCGAAAGAAATGTTTTTGAAAATATTCCTGTTTTCAATGAGAAAATGATCAAAGTCCAATCTTTGCAGCTTAGTTTCGGCCGATTTAGATAAAAATTTTAAAATCCAATTGATAACCTCGGTAAGTTGGACTATCCTTACAATATTAAGATCATTCACGGCTTTTTATAAAATTTAGTTAATCCGTAATGAAGGCTCAAAGTCGCCTCACTTTAGTGGTGCATGAGCCTCTGCCGAATAAAACAATTTGGAGCTTCCAAGGGTTAAAGTTTAGAAACCCAGAATTGAATTCATGAAACGTATATTTATTGAGTATTGAAGTTAATCGTGAGCAGCCTTCATATCTTCTGTTTATATTTTAATTAAACAATTTGTCCACACTGTGTTCTGAAAATTAATTTGTGATGCGAAATATTGACAAATAACTTTTTTTCTCAAATATTTAAAAAAAACTCAACAAAAAAATTTTTGATAATAATCATCATAATCAGTCAAAAAATCACAGGTTGAATTTAGAAATTAATTTCAAAACTCTAGTGATTATGATGAATTTCTTCAAATATTGTGTTTTGTTTTAAGAAGGTTTTTAGGACGCGAATGAATTTGTTAAGCAAGTCTTTCAAAAAAACAAAAAAAATTGTAGGAAATTTGTTTTTGCGTGTTTACTGGTAGAAACTCAAAAGTGGACCACACCAAAATCCAACGCACATATAGATATGTGAAGTTTTAAGTTTGAGAGTTTATAGTCAAATAAGTTAACCCCTTTTCCGAAAAATGTAATCGTCGAAGGGTCAAGGGAACTGAGATGGCTGTAAAGCTAAAAGTTTAACTTGTAGGTTTTGAACTTGATGATGTAAAGTGAATAAAATGACATAATTTTACAAACCATCTTGGTTACTAAAAACATTTTTTGAGATTAATTTCAAATCCAACCCAAATACAAGATGTAATTCATGATGTTTACTGAGCTGTCTGAGGTTTCGCACATTATGGAAACTAGGGAGTACACATTTTTGGTAAATAATATTGTTTGATATTTTTGAAATGACTGAATAAAGTTTTAAATACTGGGGAGATAAAGCCACGATGAATAAACTTTATTATTTCTTGGTAAAAATCGAGAAGTGAAGATGTCGGAATGAAATTTAAGGGGGTCGTATAGGCAGTCCATATCTATTGAACTGGAAGTGCTGGCACCTTAATTTCACGATTTTTGATCTCAACGTGGCCTCTTCAGTTATATGAATTTTCAAAATTGTGAAAAAAATCTAAAATTTTGCAAAAAAATATTGAAATTTTCTTTAAGTGTCTAAAATGAGAAAATGTTTTCTGCTCTTGCGCGAGAACGGTGAATAATTTGACAATGGTTTATAATCCCGTTTTTAAAAACACGATAGTTGCGAATCTTTTGATATTATCCAAAAATTGCTACGATGATCTTGACCTCAAAAACTAATTTTCAAACTGTGATCCTGGGAGTTAAGGCCAGAAATTTGACCATCAGACAATATCATTTTTTCTAAATTGTCTCGAAATTGTTCAATTTTGAATGAAAATGAATTTTTAAATACAACGAAAAAAGAACGACTTTTAGTGATAAAAATGGCCAAAAACGACACTCTTCGTCATTTTTGAAGCACTTTTAGGATGGAATTGGGAAAAATGACAATGTTATTATTTTTGTTATAAAAATATACGCTCTCTGTGAAAAAACTAATTGTTTTAAAATACGACGAAAAAAATACGACTTTTAATTTTTTTATTGCTCGCGGTCAACTCAATTAACGGGTTGGTCGAACATGCTATGATCAAAGTTGGAAATAAAATGTGTTTCAGAGATTACGAACTTCTATTCCTAACTTTTTTTCACATTGCCATGAAAAAATAAAAAGATATGAGTCTTTGAAAAATCCTTTCCAGCTTATACAACCCCCTTAAGTTATAACTAAATAATTCTTAATGATTGGTCGATGACAAAATTATTAAAACTGAATTTCAGATTAGGCAGCCTGATTCAGGCTCATGTAACAGAACAATTTTCCGCTATCATTTCTTATTCAATTAAGAAAAAATACGCCTCGTTTATTATCTCAGTCTTTTTCTTGATAATAGGGTTAAGGTCAAAATATAATTTATGAGAAAAACATCAGATTCCGTGTGTTTTTTCATCTCTTGGACATGTTTGGCCAATTTAAGCAGGACCACTGCATTGACCAGGGTTGTAAAAGCAATCATCTCCGAATTTTTACGCCTTTGGTCTTTCCGGGGAAGACCATCCCCTTATATTCCTATACATTTCGGAAGCTTGATTTTCTATACCTCATCCTAATTTTTCATATGTTTTGCTTAAAGCTACGTAAAACGGGGGTGATCCACGCAAAAGCCATTTATTGTTTCAGCCTGGTTATAAGTTTTCAGAATCATTTTAAAGAAATCTTAACTTTTGCGAACATCAACGTTTTTTGAGATATAATTTAATTTCTAAGCGAGAGAAAGCCAACTTCAAAATCAATATGAGTTAATGATTTGTGACGTCTAGTTTATTTCGAAAACCGGCAAAGATATAATTTATTATGGGTCAAAAAGTGGTCCAAATAAATTAAAGTTATATCAAACTAATGAAATGATATTTATAATCATATTTATTCGATCAAGGAAAATTTATCATCTTTATTAGAATGTACGACAAGTAAAACGTAAATCACCAGAATTTTTGCTATTTAGTTTTTCCGGCAGGTTATTCTGAATGATTTTTTATGAAAAAATTCGAACAACATCATGTTAATTACAAATTATTTTTACAAATTATCAAAAAGATATTTCTCCATTGAAATACAAAAATAATATTTTTACACAACTTCATCGTACCCGTGATTGTTGTTCCGATGCGGAAAAGTTTGATAAAGCCTTGAGGACCTACGTATAATATATTTTAGAAACAGTTACCCATCATGTTTGAATGAACAAAAAATAAAAACATTAAAAAAAATGAGAAGAAACCACCTCGAAAAGAAATATTTCATACTTTTTGTTTAGACTTTAATTCACACTGGGTTTATTTTTACGCAAAGCAAATAATTAAAAAAATGAAAAAAAACCGCCTCAAATGTGTATTAACCTTTGCTATCGTACTAAAAAATTTTCGCAATTATATTCGCACACATTTAAGCCCATTTCACAACTTTTCAACATATCAAATTGCGTATACAAATTCCAATGTTATTGCTCATACGCATACATAAGTCACTCTTGTAGCTTATTTAAAAAACGGGCTCAAGAAAATTAACAACCAAGCCAATCTTCAGGTTCCTAAGAACATATTTCAAACTGTCAAACTTACAAATTTCGCTAAAAACAATTAACGGAAAAATATAAAAATGTCCCTCTCCCATCAAAATCAACTAATTTACAGAAAGAAAATGATTTATACAAATGCTATAATTCTATAATACAGAAAAACTACCGGAGTATTTGGGATCGTCTTCGGTCTGAAGCATTCTATAAACGCATGTTTAGACCAAAATTAAATATCCAAACAAACACCCGGAAGTATTTCCAACTTTTTGAAATCTTGAGCACATATTTTTTTGTAAATATGCTCAGTTTTCAAATTTAGTTCTTGTAAAGTTCTTGATCTGCGCTGAACATGACTTTGTGTACTTTTTCTGTTAAAAACTCATAATGTTCTTCATCGTTCGCATAATTGAAAATGAACAATCATGTAATTGAAAGTTTCCGTTTGATCTACACTGTACCTTTTTTCGAATTTTTTGATATCGCAAACCAATGGATCTACAAATACATCTAAAATTTAAGTGCTGCTGGTTAACCGAGCTTAACCAAACCCCTGTTTTCCGATTTCTACTCTGATATCGTGTTCAGTTTAAACACAGTTCACGAGGTACTAAAAAATAATCCCAGCTAAAACGCTTTTTCCTTTATTTTTCTCAAATAAAATTTTAGTGCTAAAAATAGGTTTACAAGCAGTTTAAATTTTTGTTCGTCCAGAAAATACATGACGGCCAGGGCATACAGTAAGTATACCGCGGTTTACCCTTTTACCAACGAAACTTCATCTCAAAAACGTTTACTATCTCTAAAGCGTGTATCCGAATTCCACTGATCTTATCATACTGATTGTCTTAGTGATTACACACCAATAAAATTTAGCGGTCTCATTATCAAGACCCTTGCCTATAATCAATCTCAAGACAATCACTAAAACATCGTTAGTTGGATTCGATCACCCGCTATAGAAAACGTTAACGTTATTGAGATGGAGTTCCATTGGGAAAAGTATACGGTATCCTTTTCCCAACAAAACTCTATCTCAAAAATATATTAATTTATTGTGAGATTTCAAATCCGTGCCCACACTTATGTGAATCTAGGGTAGGCAGTACGCAATGAAAGTTTTTAATTGCCTATCGAGCTGCTCAGATTTACATAAGTGTCACCAAGGGATATGAATGATCAAACCCATAAGTAGCTTGTTCTCTACTAACTTTTCAAAAACATTTTGTTTACAGACCGTCTGTAACGGTCCTGAGTTTAATTTATAAAAAAATTGAATTTTGCCAGTTTCAAGGACTTGGATACTTTCTGGAAATTATTTCGAAATCTCAACGGTCGGTTTCTCCATTTCAAAAATAAAAATTTTTTTTTTTCAATTGTTCAAAGAAATCTCTCTTCTGATTTGAAATAACTTAAAAAAATCCTTTTTTTTCTTAAATCCTTCAAAATAAAGGTTATGACGATAAACTCAGTAAAATAAAGTACGGTTATGAAAGAAACAGAAAAAAATACAAGAAGCAATCTTGTATAAGGGATGGCTTTTTGTTAGCTTTCCATCGTTGGTTCACGCAAAAGATAAGGAAAATAGGTCCCGAAACTGGGGTGCATTCAACCCAGTTATTGGGTTGAGATAACATTTTTTTAACCGCGAAAGTTTTAATGTGCTGATTGAGCGGATAGTCGTCGGGGTTTTCAATGGCCATTATCGCAAAAGTACAAAGTCTCTGACAAAATATTACCTCTGATTAATGTATTTGAGCCAAAATCTTGTATTCTTTAAAAAACGTTGAGTGACGAATGGCTCGTCCGACCAGTAACGTGCTTACATAACTGACTGAATAATTTTGTTAAAATGGAACTTCTCCCTGAGTTTTGAAGGTACAACAATGATTTATGACTTTAATTAACCGGACAGAACGTGGACAGATAATCGGGTTGATGTTTTTCAAAAATTTTTAATATCACCAAAAAAAAGTATTTTGACCCTTTCTTAGGAGTCTTAATCAAAATGTATCTCCTCCTTGGATGTAAAAGTTACACATTCGAAACTTACATGAATGCGCAGCTGAAGAGTTCCTGCATATCATCTAGTTGAGTTTTGTCTAAATATCGGACTCGTTTTTCTGTAAATCGTGTTTAAAATTTCCAAAAATCATGAAATTTCATTTTTTTTTATACGGAATATTTTTAAACTCATCAAAAGTGCTTACCTAGCCATGTATCAGAATAAAACGAGTTCGTAAATGATTCTTATTTTACATATTTTCATAAAAATGAAATTGGGAAAATTCGTCTCTAGAGCCTCATTTTGCGACGACCACCCCCTAAACAATATGGTGGTTCCTATTTTGGATATAATTCAAATTAGCGAGTTTGTAGAACTATCCTTCATCTTGCGTGAAACATGTGTCAAAATGTTTTTGCATGCATACACTCCCAGACACATAAGCGAGACAGAGAGACTAAGTCAAAACGGAAAACCTATCTCCTTTCAGGCTTTATTTTGAAATAGACCTAAGTTTAAACATAACCTGTATAATTAGTATTTAAAACTTCTGAGGAGCCCTGTTTAAAATTGAAGAGGAAATAATTGGACTTTTGCTGGTAGAAAACGATATGACCCACACCCACAACATTCACAAGAAAACGCTAAATTTGAAAGCAAATGTTATCAAATCGTTTGTTTTTTCGGCAATATGAAAAAATAAGCCGTTACTAATCCAATTTCCAAGGTTCAGACTGGAGATCGAGGGCTAATCAGGCGGCAAATCATTTCGACCACTCCCTTCTTTGATAATGGAATTTTATGGAAGCATGTTTGTTGACGATCGAACTTAAGCAAAAATTTTGGCGACGATAAGTCGATAGAAATCTGGAAAAACTTTGATACCGAAGAAATTCAATGAATAATTATACCCAGAACGACGGGCTTACAGGTTCCTTTGTTGTTAATTAAATGTTCGGATAAATTTCTTCAATTCGTTGAAACCAATCGCGATTTTTGTGAAAATAATGTATCTTCAAGACTAAAAATCTGAAATCGCATTTTTTTCGATTTTACAAACGAAATTTGCCGAGAAAACTGTCTCACAGTTTTTGGTTAAAAATTAATTAACCCCGGAGTACTCCGACCCTACTACTCTAAACACACTTCGTTAACTACAAAGCGCCGGGATATTCCGGAAAGTGTGAAAAGGGGATATTCAAATTGCTGAAATTCACAGGTTTTCAGCAAGCTTGTTGGCCGGATGAGGAAAGCGTTAAATGAGGGTTCAAACTATTTGAATCATGTAGTTGTTAGCATAAAACAATTTGAACATCAATAAAACATTTGTTACACCAATCGTTCAAAAGTTATTTTGTTAACTTGTTTGCAAATTTAATTAAAGTTTATATTATTTTTGCAAGTTTTTTCGTTGCTTTGACTTGAAATTTAAAATAATCAAACGGAAATTTTAAATGATATAATATTTTGCAAATTAAAAATGAACTTCACATAATTTTTAAAATCCGGTTCGAAAAAAAAATTTTCAAGTTAAGTCAGATCAGTTCACCAGGTTTTTGAATTTGTTTCGACGGCAATTCCTACCAATACATTGTGATATTCGGATTATTCAATTTTATGTCAAAACTTTGGGTATTTTACTAAAAAATTAATCTTATGAAAAATTAATTGGATGTGTGGTTATCACAGTTAAAGAACTTGATGTGAAACCTTATAATAGAATTTTAAGCCTTGGAGTCCAAAGGTTAACTCAAATCCAGAAGAACGGTTTACAATAAATTTTTTTCATAAACACTTTGTTGCATCTTAATTGTTCATATCCTATTGATAATAAGTTATTATTTCCAAAGAAAATGTTTCAAATAATACCCGTTAACAATGTGACAATTATGTTTAACACTGTTTCAGCAACATTGCGAAATTAAGTTTTTTCTGTTATCAGAATTAGCACTTTTTTCAAGTATTTACACGATCTGGTTCCTAAATATTGACAGTTTCTATAAAGTCCGTGATGCATAGGCTATGCAGCATAGATGAAGTTTTAGGTGAATCAAGGTGTAAAATAGTTCGAATTCAGAAGTTATGTCCGGAAGTCTTATGAACGTAATTTTCTATGTATTTTTAAAAAAAAATTTAGGTTTCAAATTTTTTTTACCTTATCCGATTGATACCTATTATCATGTCGCTCCAAAATAGTCCTGATCTTTTTATAAGCAATGATTGCCTTATAAATCTATTTAAAAACAAAAAATATTAATAATCGAATTTTAACAATTGAATTACATTCGAATTAAACAGTATTATTCGAACAAATTCATCTTAATTGTGACATTTGTGACTGATCAGTATAATTTTTTGGTTACCAAAAGCTAATTTTGAGGCGAATTTATAACATTTTGAAAGAAAATTGAAAAAATCGAGGCTAAAATAAATTATAATTTGTAGTTACTCCGAAAAAAGTTAAAATGGTTCATTTTTGATCATTTTTCGATAATATAATCAGATCAATTCAACTTTTTTGAATTCAAGGAAATATACTTAAAATTTTAAGTATCACTTTGGAATGTTCTTTAGGATTTTCATCAATTTAATAAGGCTTTTTTCCCAAAAAATAAAATTATGAGCTGTAATTGGGTTTGTTCGTGCAGCCTTCTGATTTTAATTAACTTTGTTACTTTCTATGGAACCGATAAATCAAAAACATTTATTTCATGTTAGAGAACTCTTTTTTTAATAAATTGAATGTGAAGATTATAAAAGAATATAAAATCGCCCGCTATCAACTCATGATCTGCCTATTTTGAAACATATCATTGTAAATTTTTGGTTGACTTTATTTGAAATGAATTTTCTTCCAAGAAAACATTATATTCAAAATAAGGTCCAAAATAGGACTTAAGAAACTTTATTTTTTCTAATTTGCACGTTTTTCATTAAATCGAGTTACCTTTGACATTATCTTATGAATTCAAGTTAACGAACATTAGAAAATCTTTACCAAGAATTTCGTCCACCAAAAATAGATGCTCCAAATAATAAAAAGGATTTTCTGTTTTTTTGAGACGACCTGTTTATACAGTTTGTAATATTTCTGCTCCCGATCTTAGTTTTAAGCTAAAACCTGATTTACACCGATGAATAGTCAATGAGATTTTTCATGTGTTAAACACCTTTGTCTCTTTTTATCAAACTTTTTGATTGGCCAATATTTATTTCAGACAAACACTGGATCGTGAAAAAAAATGTGACATCCTGTTGATCCCGCTTGTTGCGTAGTAGTGGACATGGAATTGCCCATCTTTGAGTCCAATTTTCCATTATAACTCGCCGTTACATACAGCATGCCGGCTCATGCAAGTAATATCAAGAAGACTTTCTTTGTGAATAAAGTGAAAATCTTGAATATATTCGATGAACTATAGTTAATCTTTAAATTTCTCAGTCACTTACTCGATCGCTCCGTTACTCGAAGTGACTAGAATAATGTTAAAGGCCGAGTGAAAAGAGTTGATTAATCAACTCGTATCTTATCGGTTGATGCATGATCTATTGTTTTCAGCATAGTCCCACCTACACAAGCATATGCACAATTTGCAATGTAGTATGCACAGTGTACGCAGCATACAGAGTATCTTTAGTAAGCACATTTTTTACTAACGAAACAAACAAATCTCGAATTCAGCAAATCGATATTATTTTCAAACTTATGACCAAAATTAACTTTTTATAATTTATAAAATAATAATTGAAGATAAACTTCGATTTCGTTTCAAATTCAGGTTCTAAATAATGATTATGATCAACCATGGTCGTAATTATCTTGAAAATTGTTTTCTAATCAAATCTAAAATTTCGTCACAGCAGGATATCGATTCAGCCTAGATGAGGGCGAGATAAAAAATTAACTTGAGAATGAAATTAGAAATATTTTAGACGATTTCCGGGTAGATTATCTGATAAACTTTCATCATGAAATCTTAAAAATATTTGCTCATAATTTTCCATGCAGGATATCGGAATTGAACTAACTTACCCTTCATCGAATGTATCCTTATTAAAAATTTCAGAGAAAAATAAATCTTCAATTTATGATAATCGATCAGTTTCGCAAAATCTTTTTCTGTTAACAAGTGCTACGAAAAAGTTTGCCCCGAACTGCAAAAGTATTTGTATAAATCTGGTTCACTCTGTATAAAAACTAATCTCAAGATCATGTTATTCATGGCTTAAATCATTTTCTGATAAAGATTTTCCAAAATATTAATGGGGTTGTGATATTTTCAGGACACATTTTATTCACATACTTCTAAGGATGAAAATGTTTTTTATGAGAAGATGAGTAACATAATTAATCTGATCTCTGGAGGTTTCAGTTTGAAGCGCCATGGCTGTGAATAATTTTAATTAAAAACCGGTAAATTCGTCATTTTTAATCATCATTTTATTGAAGACTTCATGGATGAAATTACATAAGAATTCAAGAAAAGCTAAAGATTATTGTACATGGACATACTTCAGATTGATAATTTTCACATAAAATATGTCATTTAGGTTAAGTCCAGTTTTGACCGATCAAATAGCTGTTTTCAATTGATTCTAGAGCTTCAATTTCCAGACCGAAATAAAATAGCAGCTCATTTCTTACTGACTTTGTTGTTTAGAAATATTTTCACCATGATATATCGGAGATCCTNTGTCCAATCACAATACCCGATTGTCGACTCAATTCAAGAATCCCGCGATTTAATTGGCCACTTTATCAAAATTATGAGTCATAACTTATGACGCTCCAGATGAATCGACGACAAAGCAGGATTTTCGATATGCCGGTTCGGATTTAAAAATTTGGAATAGTAAAAATAATGCACCTTTGAACTGTTTGATTAAAACTTTCGAACAAAATGAAACTTAACATTATGTCATATTTTTTCTTGCGATTGCAATTTTTGCAATCATCGATCAAACGTTGAAGGGGTAGCAGTCGTACTCTATTTGAAGTACAGTATGTTAACAAATTGTTTTGTGGTGTGAAAGTAGCTGGACAATGATAAGGAACACTCAGAAAGCTAAAACTTATTAAAAATTAATTCCGAAAAATTTGGAAAGTTTCATTTTAAAAAAAAAATTCCATTGAAACCCAGTTTTCGACAAAAAAACCTTGAAATATCAAAAGCTGTTAGCAGATTTTTTTCTCCGCATCAACCAAGCTTTAATTTGGGGGTACTTTCGACTTAATCCGACGACTCTTTTTTTCGAGTTTTCACTTCCGGTTTACTAAAATGCGATTCACTAGAATTCAACACAACATTTTAAAGTTCTGCACCATCAAAATAACAAAACTTATTACTGTATTTTTTTGCAAATTTATACTGCATTCTGAAATAAAACCTAGGAAGAGATAGATTTTAAATAGGGAATACCCTACGGTTTTTCGCAGTTCTAGAAAAAACTAGTTTGAAATTCAAAAATCTGCTCCATGAAATTACAACCATAAGTGTTTCCGAGGTATCATTTTGCGACCGTTACCCCCTTAATATAACAAGTACGCCTGTTTCTTCAAATTCTTGAAATGCTCTTTTTCTTTTGAGACCTTTATTTCCAATCTTAATAAATAGACGCTTAGTAACGTTTCATTTCATAATCCGTTAACATAAAAAAATGAATAATTTTCATCAAACATTCACAGCAGAAGCTTGTCTCATTCACTGGATCAGGTCCAGAACCTGACGATTATAAGAGAAAACATCTTTAAGAAAACATCTTTAAGGTGACGCACCAAATGAGTTGCATCTTTATTAACATCCACAACACATCACATGTATTTTGTAAAAACTGTGAAATTATTGCTGAAGACTGGATAAAAGTTAATTCAGTATGCTTTGAACATTTCAACAAACATCTACTAGAAACAATGTCGTAAAAAACAATAGAGAACGCAAAAAAATTGATCAGTAAATTTGTAAGTCTTTTCGTAATGTCAGATAATTTTGTACAGCAAAATTCGGGTTTTTACGATTCGTCCGAGAAAAAAAGCAACACCATTCGAACTTTTTTTCGATGAAAATCTATGGAGAATATTCAGAAAACTATCTTAGGAGTTAGTTGCAAAAATTTACTTCAGCAATTCAGAGAAAAAAATCCGGTTTCAGACTTTTATCTGACAACCATTGGAGTAGAAAATTGTTTAAATGAGCGCTTTGGACAAAAATTTTAATTTAAGATCAGTTCCATCGGCTTAATTGAAAACAACGTGTAAATATTGTTGTTATCAGCATGGTAAATGACTGATTTAGTTTATTCGCAAAATCTTAATTCTGATTTGGTTACCGTTTAACCGAATATGATTATGCTGAAATCTCAAATTCCGTGAAACCATGTTCACATTTTCAAAAGCTAATGAAGTGGCGCCACTTCCCGAATTGGTACATCGAATATTTCAAAAATTAAACCGAAACTTCATAATATTGGTGATCAAAAACTCTAAGATCTTGAAGGGTTGGAGAAAATACAATCAATCAGCGGGCAGATTGCAATTAATTCGCAATGAAACTTTCAACAATATTTATCATTTATAGTTCGGAGTCCGAACATCGGACCTTAAAGGTCCATAAGATATTATATCATACGATAAATATGAAATGCATATAATATCCCTTTATCACTTTTTGGTTAGAATGCGTAGCCACAACGTTAAAATCACAAGTTAAAAGGTGTAGTGGCTACGCATTCCAACCAAAAAGTGATAAAGGGATATTATACATTTTGAGAAACTTAATACCATTTATAATTTGGAGTTCATCTCAGAAATAAGTCTTCAACTTATAAAAAGTGAAATAGGGATTTTTTGCACAAAAAAGTACTGCCGTTTAATAAAACGCACTCACTTTTATCGGCGAGGAAGTTAATCATTTGTTTCATCGACAATGCTCGTAGCATGATGCTACGTTAAAAGTAAGAAAAAAAATTCTTAATATGATATCCCTTTATCACTTTTTGGTTAGAATGCGTAGCCACTACTCCTTTTAACGTGTAATTTTAACGTTGTGGCTATGCATTCTAATCAAAAAGTGATATATGGCTGAGCAGTGTCATTTGAAATTAACCAGTCAAACGTGGGTTTGCATTTAATCCGTGATTTTTATTATGAATAATTGATAAAAAAAACAGTGATATGGTATCAGTGCCGCACTCAGGGGTCGAAACGTCCTTAGTAGTTCGTTTTTTATCTCATTTGTATAATCGTTGTTCTGAATCGTGAATTATCTTAGCTCGGAATAGCTTCTGCACGGCGTATAAACCAGTGGTTTAACTCAAAACTTTTTCCGGAATTTGCAGGGTTCTTGGATTAGAGGAGTCACGTTAAACTTTGATAAACTTAAATAAATTGTAGATTGACGGACAAAAATGCTTGAGCGCCGTCATGCGACTTGAAACAAAAACTAAGTTTATTAAAATTTGCTAGTTAGATTTGTTTTAAGAGGATGTTTAACTCAGATTTGACATTTTCTAGCAAAATATACAGAATCGACCGAAAAAGTCTATCGCAAATTGTTTTCGAAAATGACACTAATAGTGCCAGTATCGTCACAAGATGACATGTTCCAAACTGCAAAATCTAACTCCTCCCAGACCTTACATTTGATTTAGCTCAAATTTCCACAGAACACGTACTTATAGTATGCCCATCTTTCAAAGTGATCTATTTCTTCATCTGAAGACGAAACAATTCTAGACCGCAAATAATCGACGATTTTTCAAAAAAATGTAACCATAACCTCCCTAAACGGGTCATAAGCGAGGTGTTGAAAAGATAATACTTTTTAGAATAACATTTTTCGTCAGGAAAGATTTCATTTTTAGCCTTTCCGGGCCAGTCGCTAGAACAAGAGATTTGCATTTGTATCAGTTTTAGCCGAGATTGTTTAGCAGGTCAATTACCAGGTTACAGCCGTCGCTTCCTGAGCGAACAAAAAGCACTCGTTAGAAAAATTCAAGTTCTAAAGGATCATCGCAAATTTGATAAGATCTCGTTAAATCCTAATCTGAAAAAGTTAAATATGGCAAGCTTTGTTTTAAACTGTTTACAAAATTGAACATTCTTGGTTTCAAATGAAAATTCAAGCTAAAGGTTGGAAAAAAGTTCAGACTATTTGTATCGCTTCAGTATAAGAACCTAACAGAGATGCTGCAGATTAATTTACAAAATTAAACAAATGAAAAAAATTTGGCAATAATTATAAAGGTGGATTTGGGCAGAGGTAGACACAATNTTTTTTTCAAGGACATTAAACGGGCTTTTTTTGTCATATTCTGAAATTGGCTTGAAAAAAACCGTTTATTTTAGAAATTGAGATTCGTTATCTGA
Source organism: Oikopleura vanhoeffeni (assembly GCA_004367855.1). Taxonomy (NCBI): domain Eukaryota; kingdom Metazoa; phylum Chordata; class Appendicularia; order Copelata; family Oikopleuridae; genus Oikopleura; species Oikopleura vanhoeffeni. Next base: position 273,181 of record SCLH01001074.1, on the reverse strand, counting down.
CATAAAACAAAATCTTACTGTTTTTAGTGGCAAAATAGCAAAAAACGACATAAGTTTCTTTCATTTTAAAGTTACAAATAATGAAAAATACAAGTATTTGGTTGTACGCACTTTTAAAGACGCACTTTTAAGACAATTAGCGGAGAACGTTAGAATGGTACAATTTGAAAAGCGTACATTTATTAAATCCACACCCGCATGCATTTAACTTTCAGTATATGGATGACTAGGGTATTCTTGATAAAGTTCAATCTCTTGATTTGATGTGCCTGGTGATTCGAACCAAGATCATTCCTGATCTTCATTTGTAGTAGTGTCATGAGCTAAAATATTTTGAAAATTTTTTAAATTAAATATTACATGTATTATTTTTGGTCAAAATCTACATTTTTTGCTTAACTTACTTCCTGGCAAAACTGTTTTGAATGCAAAAATTGATGGTTTTCAAAAAAATGATTTGCTCATAGCTATGATTCATAGCCTATTAGTCATAGCCTATGACTCATAGGGCAATAATCGAAGTCTGCAAGTATTATTACAAAAACGTAGATTGTGACTAAAACTAATGAACTGTATATAAACTGAAAAAACCTGTTTAGAAGCTCTATCTCCAGAGCATCGGATCTAGATTGAATTATTTGGTATTGTCTTTTTCGATGGAGTCATTTTCCATTTGGTAAATTAAATTGGCTGAGTCGAAATTGAAATATCGAGCTCGGTAAAGAAGCTATGATTTTGAAAATATTAAGTCATGGATTTGAAAAATAGGACATGTTATATTTTTTCAAAAAGGTATTAAATTTGGAAGAAATGGCCATTTAAAAATTTTTGAAAAAAGGTCATTATGATTCTTGAAAAAAGGTCATCATAAATTTTTTCAAAAAAAAGACATTTTAAATTTTTTGAAACAACAGTCATGATAATTTATGAAAAAAAGTCATTATAAATGTTTTGAAAAAAAAGTCATTTTATTTCTGAAAAAAATTATAAATTTTTTTAAGAAAAAAAGTCATTTATTTTTTGAAAAAAAAAAGCATTTATAAGCTAAATTTTTTAGACAAAAAATTTCATGTTATTTTTGAAAAAAAAGTCATTATAAATTTTTAAACAAAAAAAGCATGTATATTTTTTGAAAAAAATGTCATTGTGCGAGAAAGATCAAAGTTGTCATTGTGATTTCACCCAAAAAAAAAAAGTCATAATGTTTAAATGATCTTAAGTCATTGGTGCAGGAAATATCAGCTTGTCATTGTGGCAAGAAATGTCGCCTAGGGCGACATTTCTTGGCACAATGACAAGGCTGATATTATCTTGCACAATGACTTTAGATCAGTTTACCGTCCAAAATAAGGTCCAAAATAGGAGGTCAGAAACTTTATTTTTCTAATTTGCAAGTTTTTCATTAAATCGAGTTACCTTGACATCATCTTTTGAATTCAAGTTAACGAACATTAGAAAAACTTTACCAAGAATTTCGTCCACCAAAATAGATGCTCCAAATAATAAAAAGGATTTTTGTTTTCGGAAGGAACTGTTTATACAGTTTGTATGATATTTCTGCTCCCGATCTTAGTTTTAAGCTAAAACCTGTAACACCGATTGAATAGTCAATGAGATTTTTCATGTGTTAAACACCTTTGTCTTTTTATCAAATTTTGATTGGCCAATATTTAATTCAGACAAACACTGGATCGTGAGAAAAAATGTGACATCCTGTGATCCCGCTTGTTGCGAAGTAGTGACATGGATTGCCATCTTGAGTCCATTTCCATTATAACTCGCCGTTACATACAGATGCCGGGCTCATGCAAGTGATATCAAGAAGACTTTCTTTGTGAATAAAGTGAAATCTTGAATATATTCGATGAACTATAGTTAATCTTTAAATTTCTCAGTCATTACTCGATCGCTCCGTTACTCGAAGTGACTAGAATAATAAGTGACTAGAAAGGCGAGTGAAAAGAGTTGATAATCAACTCGTATCTTATCGGTTTGATGCATGATCTATGTTTTCAGCATTAGTCCCACCTACACAAATATGCACAATTTGCAATGTGTATGCACAGTGTACGCAGCATACAGAGTATCTTTAGTAAGCACATTTTTACTAACGAAACAACACAATCTCGAATTCAGCAAATCGATATTATTTTCAAACTTATGACCAAAATTAACTATTTATAATTTATAAATAATAATTGAAGATAAACTCGATTTCGTATTTCAAATTCAAGGTTCAAATACATGATTATGATCAACCATGGTCGTAATTATCTTGAAAATTGTTTTCTAATCAAATCTAAAAATTTCGTCACAGCAGGATATCGATTCAGCCTAGATGAGGGCGAGTAAAAAAAATTAACCTGAGCAATGAAATAGAAATATTTTAGACGATTTCCGGGTAGATTATCTGAATAAACTTTCATCATGAAATCTTAAAAATATTGCTCATAATTTTCCATGCAGGATATCGAATTGAATAACTTACCCTTCATCGAATGTATCCTTATTAAAAATTTCAGAGAAAAAAATAATCTTCAATTTATGATAATCAATCATTTCGCAAAATCTTTTTGTTACAAGTTGCTACGAAAAAGTTTGCCCCGAACTGCAAAAGTATTTGTAAAATCTGGTCACTCTGTATATAAAAACTAATCTTCAGATCATGTTATTCATGGCTTAAATCATTTTCTGATAAAGATTTTCCAAAATATTAATGGGGTTGGATATTTCAGGACACATTTATTCACATACTTCTAAGGATGAAAATTTTTTTATGAGAAGATGAGTAACATAATTAATCTGATCTCTGGAGTTTCAGTTTGAAGCGCCATGGCTGTGAATAATTTTAATTAAAAACCCGGTAAATTCGTCCATTTTTAATCATCATTTTATTGAAGACTTCTGGATGAAATAAACATAAGATCAGAAAAGTAAAGATTATAGTACATGGACATACTTCAGATTATAATTTTCACATAAAATATGTCATTTAGGTTAAGTTCCAGGTTTATTAAGCCGATCAAATTAGTGCAGCTCATTCTTACTGACTGGTTGTTTAGAAATATTTTCACCATGATATATCTGGAGATCTGCCTAGTCGTAGATTTATCTCGAGCGTCATAACTTTAAGCCAGATGTCCAATCACAAACCCGATATGGTCGACGCGATTTTAAGAATCCCGCGATTAATGGGCCACTTATCAAAGTTATGAGTCATAACTTATGACCTCCAGATGAATTCGACGACAAGGCAGGATTTTCGATATGCCGGTTCGGATTTAAAATAGGAATAGTTAAAATATGCACCTTTGAACCGGTTGATTAAAAACGTTCAACAAAATGAAACTTAACATTGTCATATGTTTGCTTGCGATTCAGTTTTTGCTGTGCCAACCTCTATAATCGATCAAACGTTGAAGGGTAGCGGTAATTCTCTATTTAGATACAGTATGGTAAAAAAAATTTCGAAGTTTCATTTTTTAAAAAAATTGTACGAGCATTTTTTTGATAAAACATGAAACCCAGTTTTCGACGAGAAGAAACCTGAAATATCAAAAGCTGTTAGCAGATTTTCTTCTCCGCATCAACCAGGCTTTATTTGGTGGTACTTTCGACTTAACCGACGACTTTATTTTCGAGTTTTCACTTCCGGTTTACTAAAATGCGATTCTCTGGACATGAACAAAACATTTTAAATCTGCACAATCAAAATAAAAAACCATATTTTTTTTATTTTTTTCAAATTTACTGCATTCTGAAATAAACCTAGGAGGAGATAGATTTTAAATAGCGAAAACCTTGAAATTTAGGCTGTTTTTTCGCAGTTCTAGAAAAAAACCACGTTAAAATTCGAAAATCCGTCCATGAAATTACAACATTATTATATTCATGATACGTTAACATAAAAAAAATAGATTATTTGTATCAAACATTCAAAGCGGAAGCTTGTCTCCATTCACGGTTAGGTCCAGAACCTGACGATTATAAGTGACGCACAAATGAGTTGCATCTTTATTAACATCCAAACACATCACATGTATTTTTTGTAAAAACTTGTGAAGATTATTGCTGAGACCTGAGAAAGTTATTTAGTTTGCATTTGACCTTTTAACACACTTCTACTGGAAAATACTGTCGTAAAAAAACAATAGTGAACGCAAAAAGATTGATCAGGTAAATTTGTAAGTCTTTTCGTAATGTCAGAATTTTGTACAGAAACTTCAGGTTTTACAATTTGTCCGAGAAAAAAAAGCAAAAACTTCGAATCAAATGGTATTTCATCAAGTCCTTTTCTTCAGGATTTTGATTTCAAAAAATCATTTCCATTACTTTTTTTATGAAAATCTATGGAGAATATCAGAAAACTATCATAGGGATTAGTTGCAAAAGTTCACTTTAGCAATTCAGAGACAAATCCGGTTTCAAATTTTTTTTCTGACAACCATTGGAGTAGAGAAATTGTTTTAAATGACCGTTTTGGACAAAATTTTAATTTAAGATCAGTCATCGGCTTAATTGAAAACAACGTTAAATATTGTTGTAATTCAGTATGGGTAATGACTGATTAAGTTAATTTGCAAAATCTTTATTCTGATTTGGTTACGTTTTTACCGATTTTAATTATGCTGAAATCTTAAATTCCGTAAAAAACCATGTTCACATTTTCAAAAGCTAATGAAGTGGCGCCACTTCCCGAATTTGTACATCGAAATACTTCAAAAATTAAACTTCATAATTTTGGTGATCAAAAACTCAAGATCTTGAAGGGTGGGAGAAAATACAATCAATCAGCGGGCAGAGTTGCAATTAATTCGTAATGAAACTTTCAACAATATTATCATTTAAGTTCGGAGTCCGAACTTCGGACTTAAAGGTCCATAAGATATATATTCATACGATAAATACATGTATGAAAATCATATCATATAATATGATCCATATTATACATTTTGAAACTTAATCCCATTTATTATTTGGAGTCATCTCAAATAGTCTGTCAACTTATAAAAAAGTGAAATTGAGATTTTGCACAAAAAAGTACTGCCGTTTAAAAAAACGCACTAACTTTATCGCGTGGAAGTAATCATTTTTTTCATCAAACCATGCTCGTAGCATGATGCTACGTAAAAAGTAGATAGAAAAAATTTTAATTTGATATATGGTTGAGCAGTGTCATTTGAAATTAACCAGTCAACGTGGGTTTGCATGGAATCCGTGATCTTGTTATGATAATTGATAAAAAAAAACAGTGATAGGTAATCAGTGCCGCACTCAGGGTATAAACGTCCTTAGTAGTTCGTTTTTTATCTCATTTGTTAATCGTTGTTCTGAATCTTTTTCCTTCACGTGAATTATCTTTAACTCGGAATAGCCTCTGACACGGCGTGATAAACCAGTGGTTTAACTTAAAACTTTTCCGGAATTTGCAGGGTTCCTGGTTGAAAGGAGTCACGTTAAACCAGCTTCCAAAAGGGATAGGGGATAGAAGGGTTAAACGAGGGGGGATAGGGATGGGATGGAAAATTCAGAGCTATAAAAGGATAGGGATGGAGAAAGTCCCATCCCCTCTATCCTGTTTATCCCCATCCCCCTTTTTGTCCCGTTCTATCCTTTTTCCGTCCCTATTTTCTATCCCATCCCCTTTTCATCCCTTTTCTTCCTATCCCCTTTTGCATAACATAAATATAACACTCTTCAGAGTTTTACTGTATATTTAAGGGTAAAATTAGTCCAAAAAAATTTGACGTACTGTCGATGATTATGACTCCGGTTGAACCGGAACTCGAGTTGAAAATTGTGTATAATTTTCTATATAAGATACTAGGGGTTATAATTTGAGGGTGAAATTAAGTAAAAAAAATTTGGCGGTATTTGCTTGAGTTTCACATGAAGCTTGAGTTTTCACTGATCAAAAAATCTTGGTAACAGCTTTTTGATATTTGAAGAGTTTTCTGGTCGAAAAAGTGAGTTTTCAATGTTTTCCAAAAAAAATTCTGAAAATTTAAAAATTCGAACTTTTTTTGATTTTGTTTTTCGTTTTTTTAATAAGTTTATGCTTTCTGAGTGTTCCCTAGCAATTGTCGTGCAATTTTTTCAGCCCAAAGTACCCAAAAAGAGTGCGACCGCAACCCTCTTAAAATAAAAGCTTGAAATTTTTTTAAATGTTTCGAAAAAATCCGGTTTTGTCCGCTTAGATTTTAGGTTTTCGAGGGTTTTCCAAAAAATGCGTAGGTTTGCCGGTTTTGCCGCTCAGACTTGTGTCGCTAGACAAGAACCACAGTAGTGTCGATGTATTATCATTCTCAAGATTAAACAGAAATGACCTTAAAAAATGTAACAATTTTAAAATCTAGAATTTGCAATTGTGAATGTCAATAGTGAGGACACAATTTTTTTTGTCAATTATTTCACTTTCGAATCCAGTTCTGCGTATTATATGAGTAATAAAACTAAATTTTAAGTGTAACTGAACAGGAAGTGACTATTTATCGAAAAAGCCACCTTTTTAAATTCATTTTACTTCTTAATTCACCTTCATAAATAAATGAACTCATAAAAGTAAAATTTTACCTGACTTTCGATTTAAACCGGGAGTCATCTAAATACCACGAAATTTTTTTGACAATTTTACCCTAAATATATCCCAAGTATATATAAATAAATAAACACGATTTTAACCTCTCTTCCGGTTTAAACCAGAAGTGATGACTCATCGAAAATACCGACAATTTTTTTGAAATTATTCACCCTCAATATTACCCCCAAGTGATTATATAATAATAAACACAATTTTAATCACACTTCCGGTTAAACCGGAAGTGATGAATCATCGAAAATACATTCAATTTGTTTTTAAGGTTAGTTTACCCTCAAATATACCGCCAAGTAATATATAAATAAATAAACACATTTTAACCTCACTTCCGCGTTAAAGCAGAAGTGATGAGTCATCGAAAATATCGCCATTTTTTTTTGAGATCAATTCACCCTCAAATATACCCCAAAGTAATATATAAAGAAATAAACACAATTTTAACATCACTTCCGGTTAAACCGGGAAGTGATGAGTCATCGAAAATACCGTCAATTTTTTTATTGAGATCATTTTACTCTCAAATTTACCCCCAAGTAATATATAAATAAATTAACACAATTTTAACCTCACTTCCGATTAAACCGGAAGTGATGAGTCATCGAAGGTACCGCAAAATACCACAATATTCAACCTTCAAATTTACCCCCACGTTATTCCGTCTGCATGCTAAAATTTTATTCGTATTTACAAAAACGGGATAAAAAGGGATAAGGCTATCCCGGACCCGGGATAAAAGGGGATAATCTATCCCTTCATCCCTATCCCGTTTTTATCCCGTTTTGGGGGATAAAACGGGATAGAGCTGGGGATGAAAAATTCGGCGGGATGCATCCTTTTTGGAAGCCTGCGTTAAACTTTGATAAACTTAAATAAATTATAGATTGACGGACAAAAATGCTTGAGCGCCGTCATGCGACTTGAAACAAAAACTAAGTTTATTAAACTTTGCAAGTAAGACTTGTTTTTAATGAATGTGGAACTTAGATTTCACATTTTCCGGCAAAATATACAGAAACTAAGAGCTGATGAGAAAAACGGAAAATACTTATTTTTAGATCTGTCTTTAATCTAACGAAAAAGTCTATCGCAAAATGTTTTTGACAATGACACTAATAATGCCAGTATTGTCAAAAAATGACATGTTCCAAACTGCAAAATCTATCTCCTCCCAGACCTTACATTTGATTAAGCTCAAATTTTCACAAAACACGTACTGATAGTATGTCCATCTTTCAAAGTGACCTTTTTCTTCATCAGAAGACGAAACAATTCTAGACTGCAAATAACTGACGATTTTTCAAAATCTTGTATTGTAACCACAAAATGTAACCATCGCCTCCCTAAACGGGTCATAAGCGAGGTGCTAAAAAGATAATACTTTTTAGAATAACATTTTTCGTCAGGAAAGATCTCATTTTTAGCCTTTCCGGGCCAGTCGCTAGAACAAGAGATTTGCATTTGTATCAGTTTTAGCCGAGATTGTTTAGCAGGTCAATTACCAGGTTACAGCCGTCGCTTCCTGAGCGAACAAAAAGCACTCGTTAGAAAAATTCAAGTTCTAAAGGATCATCGCAAATTTGATAAGATCTCGTTAAATCCTAATCTGAAAAAGTTAAATATGGCAAGCTTTGTTTTAAACTGTTTACAAAATTGAACATTCTTGGTTTCAAATGAAAATTCAAGCTAAAGGTTGGAAAAAAGTTCAGACTATTTGTATCGCTTCAGTATAAGAACCTAACAGAGATGCTGCAGATTAATTTACAAAATTAAACAAATGAAAAAAATTTGGCAATAATTATAAAGGTGGATTTGGGCAGAGGTAGACACAATTAGATCGGACCGCGAAACCGATCCGATTTTGATCAGATCCATTTTTTGTGAGCCACCTGATCCGATCTTATTGCTTATATCTAATCCAATCTAATTGTGTGCGAGTATCAATTCGATTTAATTCAATCAAATTCGAATGTTCTGAGTAGGCAATTTCGACACCGGTTGTTGACACTAAAACGTCATTGTTACCCCGGAAAAATTTTCTAAATTTTGAGTGAGATTATTTAAAATTTTGCCAGAAATGTCGTTTTTTCGCTTTAAATATCAGCATAATTTATTTGAACCGATTCAATCGAAGTGAGTTAACGATTTAAAAGTAAAATTAATTCTCATGGTTATCTGACAGTTTTTTACTTTACGCTTTTTATTACAGTTTAAGTATTTTCAGGCATCAAATTTGATTTTAATAATTTTAAGATAAAAAACGGTCAAGGAGAGAATCTGTAATTTAAAAAAATAAGAAAAAAAATATAAATCAAATTTGCAGTTTTTATGTATTGTGGTTTGGCAGTTTTATAGAGAACTTCATAAAAATAATGTTTTCAGCGATAAAACTTTTTCAAAATTAAAACTTTCCACACGGAAATTTCCTGAAATATGCACTTTATTGGTATTTTCAATCAAACCGCTCAAAATGAATGATTTGAACTTAAAATAATATAAATGCAAAATAAATGTTTGTGGAGTTTCTCCATTGGAAGGTTCCCGACAAAAAAATTTTGGGCAGAACATTTTTGAACTTTGAAATCAGTTTCGACTTGGGACGCTCTTGTAAAAATATTAACAAATTATTTAGTTTATTCAAATGTTATGTATGACGAAATTTCACAATATAATTAGACGCCAATTTTAATTTCAATATTTATTTAAGGAGGTTGTGGAGTCTCTGACTGATCTTTTGCAAAAAATATATAACAGCATATTATTTGCTGCATATACAATATTTGACTGATTTCACTGAAGCCAGTTAACTTTTTTAGAATTATACATATCATATTTATTCAAATTTTGAAAGAAATTAACAAAAATGGTTTTTAGAAATTATTTCCAGAAAAGAAATTACAGGGGGAGGCCCGATATCGCCGGCCCAATATCGCCATATTTGCCGTGATCGCCGAAAAACTACGCAATTTCACGATCTTTAGCTCAAATAATTACAGTGCCAATATCCCGAATGCGCCAATATAGCCGAATTTGCCAATATACAAGAATATGTAGCAGAATTTTTTTGAGATTTATATCAAAAACTTCGTTGAAAGCGTCACGAATAGCATCATTGAATTTCCCAAATTTACGCATTAAACGTTTTATTTGACTGTGTTTTGCGGAATAATCAATCCAACGCATTTTGGTGATTCACTTAATTCGAACCTGTTATGATACACCTTATAAAAATTTAAACATTTTTTCGACAAATGACGTCATTATCAGCGCCTAAGCGGTTTCATTTTTCGACAACAAATTTATTTCTGGTCCCATATTATGTTCCCTTTATCACTTTTTGCTTAGATTGCGTAGCCACAACGTTGAAATCACACGTTAAAACGAGTAGTGGCTACGGAATCTAAGCAAAAAGTGATAAAGGGATATCGCCAAATGTGCCAATGTAGCCGAATTTGCCAATATTGCAGGAATTTTATGCCAAAAAACTTTCGGCGATATTGGGTTCCCCTTGTACTTAAAAGTTATGGAAAAAGTTTCTTCGACCTTGGGAAGGTAAATTTAAGTTATGTATTTTTTCAGATGAAGCTTAGGACCGCCCTCAGTCGAAACAACTGTATAGTTTGTTGAAATGGTCTGGTGGGAAAATCTTCCACTAATATGTGCACTCGGACAACCAAATGTTCATCAAAATAAAGGCAGGTTAGGTATTTTTGTGGCTCTTGAAATCATTTTGTTGTTTTGCTTGTGATTTGGTTGGCGAAATCAAATTTGCATGTCCTACCTAAAGTAAATTTCAAGAAACGACTTTCAAAGTTGTTAATAATTTAAATTTATTTAAATATCATTTTACCAGATTGATGCAATTAAATTCACAGATTTTCGAACGCTGATTGTACCAAGAACGTATTAGAAGGTTGGTTGGACGAAAAGTGGTTAGTCCGAATCTCGGTGTGGTTTGAAAATGACCAACACAGGTGAGCGCAAGGTAATTGTCTACACCTTATCTCTAGTATTGATAATTTTCAAGCATAATTCATTCAATGAATTTCGTTCTTATAACTGAAGTCTTCAATTGTTCACAAATCTGATTTCAAAAATAATTTAAGTTTGAAATATATTTTTGATTTTTCAAAAGAATGATAAATTGTATTTACGCTTTAATTTGAACGTATTCTTAATTTTGATCAATTGATCACAGTAATATTATCAACAGTTAAAATTCACTGAAATGAACTCGAATGACCCCAATTTTCATAAAAATTGTTATTTGAAGAAATACTTTAGTTTCGACCAAGCTCTAGATTTTTTTATTAACAGAAAATTTCGGATCTTCACGGACTTTCCGATGATTTAAGCCGGATGATCTTTTGCATTTCTTTCTCAACAAAAACAATTTCGAGTTTCGAAATTTCTTAAGATGATATCGACAAGTTTTCGGAGTTTAACTTCGAACGTTTTTATTAAATCTCCTAATTTATCGATCAAAATGAGGTTGTGCCAGTGTAAAATACATCTTTAAAAAATATATTTGGGAATCAAAAACGGCCTTCTCCAGCAAGATGATAACTATTTCCTCATCGAAACTGAAATTCGGTGTTCTATTCTACAAGTTGTAATTAACAATCCAATTCTTCTTAGAAATATCGATAACGGGGCCTCTTAGCACATGTCAGCTTGTTTTTGAGATTTTTTTTTATAATCCGGCCTGTAAAAACGACTTATCTGATTGAGTTCTTATATCTCTTTAACACATTGTTGTAAATCTAGGAATGTGCGGGTTGACGAGTGTTAGGAGCTGCCTAATGAGTGGTTAATGTGTTGAAGGGATAAAGCTTGCGTTAAACCCGGGGCTGAAACTATTGAAAGATTGGAAACAAATAACTAGCAAAGAAGTTGAGCAAAAAAATTTGCAAATTAAAATTTTTTAATTTTGAAGATAGTGCTCCCGGGTATAACTCTATATGCCTCTATCATTTTTTGCTTAGAATGCGATATCTTTATTATATAGGCTATATCTTGTTCAAATTGAGCACAATTATTTAGAGAAAACTTTATTCAGAAAATTATCCGAATCAGAATATTGTTTCGAATAATTGAACAAAAATAAATAATTTAACAATTTCAGTAACCGGTAAATGCTCCGATTTTGTTCAAATCAAGACTCGAAACTTTTTTCCAAAATTACTTTTTTTAAGTTTTTCATTTTTTTTAAATGAGGTCTCGAGAGCGAAACATAAATCAATGCCAATGCGATAAAAATATTAAACAAGCTCATTTATTAATCCGATTAATTTTGTCGGAAAAGTACTCTTAAAATTTAAAACCCATTTTTAAACTGAAAAAAATACAAAAACCAAACATAAAAATATGGTCAAACAAAAATAGGGCGTAGATTTTCGACAGCCAATTTGCGATAGTCCCACAAGTTGAATTAACCAAAATTGATGTTCCATACAATGCTGAGACTATCATCAGAGGTCAGTCTAATTGTCATAATGCCATGAAATTAAATTCAAATTTGAGCATGAGCCTAACGGCCTTTAAAACTCATAATTTTGCAAGAATGAACCACACATTAATAATTAGTTCAACTATAGGCGTTCATGACAAGTCACCCTACACGGCGATAACGGAATTATTATCACCCAAAATTAATTTTTTGGCATATCGAAGTTAAATTTAATTTACTTAACAGCCTGAAGTTATGTTGGTTCGCCATCTTTTTTAAATTTCCAAATGCCTTGGTGAAATATCTTTATTGACACTTTATTTGCTAATAATTCTTATTTATAAAACAATTCAAAAAATTTAAATCCCCGTTTCAAATTCCAAATTATATTTTTAATTTTGTTTTTGAAATCTTGAAGCTGAAAATTTTTGATTATGCTTTTCCCAACGGAACTCCATCTCAAAAACGTTGACTATCTCTATAACGCGTGTTCGAATCCCACTGATGTTGTCTAAGTAATTGTCTTGGCGATTGCTTGAGTAATTACACATCGAGCAAATCAAGGATTATTGAGAGAACAATTATTGAAGACGATCAAAATAAGTCATCACGAGCAACCGGTATTCTGAACTGTATATTTTTGTTGAAGGACCAAAATAATATAATTTAATACTCAGCAACTACCGTGACTTATTACCGTGTACTTGGTGAGCTGAAGAAGTCTTTTTGAGGATTTTTATTACATTTCGAAAAAGTTTACAAATTTTCGAGATCATTTTTTATTCAAGTTTATGATGCTCCTTGCAATTGAAGCTTCATAAAATTTACAGTAAAAAATTGCAAAACCTCTATGGCCCTCATTTCATAGGATGTAACATTCTGAAAGTTCATGAAATTAATGATTTCAAATTTAAATTTATATCCAAATGATTTTCAGATTTTTTGCCCTACCAAAGGGAACGGTTTTTCATGCGAGCTAAAATCATTTTCAAATCCGATCTCCTTCGGGATCTCATTGTCTACAGTATGTAAGATCGTTGATAATTTACTTTACGGATTTAGAACACTGCTAGCGGGAATAAGTCAAAATCTTCGACCGAACAACAACAAAATCCTTTCTTTGAATTTCGGAAGGATACCTTCCCAGTGACTAAAAGTTGTAGGCAGATTTCATCAAAAAATAAAATTTAATCAGTCAAACATTAAAACGCACCGGGCGGTAATCAGGTTAGTTTGTTCCGTATTTGAAAATAATTTTTATCTTATCTGTTCAATATTTGGGCTCCACCATAGGCGTTTAGAACAAATCGTGATATTCTTGTATCAATCTTTATCCGGGATTTTGATAAAATATCAATGATATTGTTTTAGTTTGCAATATTTTCAAAAAACAATTAAGGAGGGTCTTCAAATCTGACATTTGTTTCTTTGAACGCCTATAACTTTTTAATGGCCCATGATATAAACAATACAGTTACAGACTGTTACAGCTAAGAACCTTGGCCGTTCGTAAACTTCTATGTTTCATTGTTATCTGCCACAACCGACTCCTCAACCAACATTAACCAAACATTTGTTTTCAATTCTTACCTCTCAAACTGTTTTAGTTCAAATTTTCGAGCTAAACCCAAGTCACGAAAGATTATTAAATATTCTCAGCCGAAACCCTGTAGTGCTTAAATCACCTTCACATACTAGTTTTTTTGCGTTTTCCTTTTGGAAAGGTCTATAGCGGTATGTGTATACATGGAAACTACCAGAAAACTACAAGAAAACTGTAAATTTTTTTTGAATTTCCACAAGAGGCGCGCCTGAGCTCAATTTAGAAAAAAATTTAAAATTGAATTTAAGCTTTCCGAAGGTCGTAAAAAATTTTAATAAACCTTTTTCAAATCTTTTTGGTTTTTTCAGTCATAAACACTGATAAAATAAAAATTTTTATAAAATGTTCAACAAAACCCCAATTATAAGATAATTGGGGAAACTTTCTTTCTGTAATTTTATTTTCTAAAAAAAATGTTAAAATTTTTTTTTCAGTTTTCATAGAAGTTAACTGCCTTCAATAAACTCAATTAAATATCAATAAAGTTTTCATCAGTCATTGATTAAAGAATAAATTGAAGACCCTACAACATCCTTAAGTCTGAAACTTACAGCCTGAGTTTTCTCGTTAACGGCGTTTTTTCTCCCGCGGAGTAGACAACCAAAATTACCTATACTTTGCTTAAGATTTCGTGATAATTTGGAAGTTTAACCGGAGAACGAAAAAGACCGCCGTAAACGAGAAAACTCAGGCTGTAAATCCAGAAATATAATTTCAATTCACATTACAGGTTGTCTTGTTAATCGGACTGATAAATTGTAGAACATTGAAGAAGAACGACATTTTTCATAAGGTAAATGACATCTTATCAATTTGATGTTTTCACAGATGAAAACATTATTTCAAAGCAAATTTTTTAGCACGAGAATATTATTCTTGGTTTTCAAAGGTTTTTAATTTTTTAAGGCCCTCAGAGGGCCGGCCTCTGACTAATTAATTTCAGTTTATCAAAGCAGCTTACTAATAAAAATGCTTATAACTACTTTAGAGCCTTTCATACTGATAACGAACATTAATCTTATAAAATTTCGTACAGTGTGTACTACAGGGGGAGGCGTGAACGTTTAAAATGACTTTATGATTTTTAGATTTATTTTGATCATATGTCTTTTTTATTGACGTTTCGGCTTAGCAGCGATTTTCAGTGTAGAAATCAGAGAAAGATATTTCGACAGAAAAAAATAGAGTTTCGTGAAACCTAATATGATTTGATAAGTAAATTAATTTCATAAGGAGTTTCCCAATGGGTTCAAATAAAGTGAACTACCAAAATAAGGAAAGTAAAGAACTCCACTAAACGCAATCTAATATTAATTGTAAAAAGTGAATATCAGAATTTTAATCTTGAAATTTGACGTCATTCATGACGCACTTGAAGTAATTTTAAATGAAATCTCAAAACGCGATATGAGCATTAAGGAAATTTCAGCTATTCAGCGTAAAATTCAATCCTTTTCTTGTACAAATTCGAATTTCTTAAACTCATACGAGTTTTTTGAATGTTCATAGATTATTGTTTATATTTATGCAAGACCTTAGAGTCAAAATCGGTAAAAAATCCGAAAAAAATTTAATTATTTTTTATAAATTGGCTCGAAAATTATGGTTTTTGAACTATGAAAAAAGTTAAACTTAAAAATATCATTAATTTTTGAATTTGATGAACACAAAACTAGTTTTATTCAAAATCGAATAAAACTCCAAAATTCCGATCAACAATAAAGCTTGGAACTCATGTAGGTATATTTATCAGTCAGGAAACGCGAATTTTATACCGTTCCAAAATATAATTTTATTCGACAAATTACTGGTTACAAAAAATTGACAAAAGAGCTCCATAAAAACTATTAACTACCGCGTGGAAACAATTATCCCACTGTAAAAGTAACTACAAATGCGTTATTTAATTTTTAATTGACTGCAATAATGAAGTAACGTTACATCCAGAACATTTATATACATATTTATGTACAGTAAAAAATGATTTCCTGTCACATTTTCAGTCGAATTTTTGGAACAGCAACCGATACAAAATTTCGCCATTTATCTCTGTCATGCGAAAAGAACTTAAATATAAGCGGTAACTCATCGTTAAAAAATATTATTTCAAATTGCAAATCGCAATTTTGATAAGATTTTGTGAATCAACCTATTTAACTCCCTCACGAAAGTTGCAGTTTCTTCATTTTCTGGAATTTGCTGATCTTTCATTGTATATTCCGGTTGTTTCTTCAAAAACGCCGTGAGCTTTTCGTGAACTTCCAAAGCAAAGCCTTTTTTGATATTTTTTGAGTGATCTTGTCTCGAGTTAATAACGCACCACATTCTTAATTTGATAGTTTATAAAATGAAAATCCAAGCGATTTAAAACTATTTGCAGCCTTGTATGTGTTCCAAGTGATTTATCTGATTATCTTATTTAAAAACCGTGTACTCGATTAAAATCATTTGGAACCCATACAAAACGGCATGTAGCCCCGACTTATCTGCTGACTCAGGTTTTGAACTGAGCGACAGTCGTTTTATTAAGGTGTCATGCAAATCACACATAAATACAAAAACTAATATGAAATTTCAAACTCAAATTTTTTTAAACGTTTTGACTTTATGAAATCATATCCCTTTATCACACTATCGTAAATATCTCGGCCCTGGTTCGCAAACGTAGTGTGTTTTTAAGTAGTAGGGCCTGGATATTCACAAAAGTGTGATAAGGATATTCAGAATGAGAAAAAATAATTTTGGTCGCAGAAGGTTCAGAAACATATTTCGGCAATTATCTGGGCGTACAATTGCAAAATTATTTTTGTTCAACTTTCCGCGACTGAAATTATGTTTTCTGATTCTGAAGATGATTCATTAAATCAAACTTTTCAAACAATGCGATTCCACTATTGAAATTTTTTGTCCAATTTCATGAATTAAGCAATTAATTTAATGAAATTCAAAGTAGAATGACTACATGTTTTAACTTCAATGTGAAATCATATTGATAAACCGTTAAGTTTTGACCTAAGGGGGGGGGGCGGTGCATTTTGACAGATTTGCACTTTTTCAATTTGTATTCTCTTGATGGGAAACTTTTTGGCACTTTAAAATTTTTGAATTAAAAATTGTTCGAACAAAACTCACCACTTTTGAGCTGACTTTGTTAATTCTGATTTTTTTCAGATCGATTAGTTTTACTTTATTAATTGTCTTTTGTAAAAACTCAAAAAACGCGCGTTTGCTATCAAAGGTGTATAAATTACATTAAATTTTTTTTTATTTATCAATAAAAAGCTTTAAAAAACAGTCTCGATCACCAGCGAATATTTATATAATTTAATTTATATGATTTCTACGTCAAAATCGAAAATTTAAATTTTTGAAAATAGACGAAAAAAAACGACATTCAAGCTTATCGAAAGAAATATTTAATTTAAAATTATGGTTCAGAGTATAACCAAGAGCAAAGAAACAAAACGAAGACATATATAAATAAAGTGAAAGTAGTCATTCCAAACATTTCTAGCTAAGGATTTCAGAAAAATTAGTTTGAAAAATTTCTGGGGAAAATTTTCAATATATTTCCAAATCGTTTCGACCAAAATCCTAAAAAATGTCATATGATTTTTCAAATAGCATATTAAAAATATGTGGTCACCTACGCAAAAGTTTAAGTGGCCATTTTGAAAAGTTTTCTCGTTTATTTAGACAAATACTGTAAAAAAATTTGAAGAAAAAATAAGGCATTTTTTCATAATGTTCGGAAGTGTTTTCAACAATTAATCATAATTTGTCGATATCGAAAAATTTGATTCGGACTCAAAATTTTCTTTAAAAGTAGTAATTCCGAAAATTCTGTAGTTACAAAAGTTGCCTGGGGTATGAGTCATTACTTTGTTGGTATATTGAGAAGAATATTTAAACCCAGTAAAAAGGGTTTCATCAAGAGCCCGTATCCATATCTTTCGAAATGCACCGACCCCCTTAAGATCTTATCTACGATGTGGATGAAAACAATGAATAATAAAATGAAATGAAAATCTTCGAAGAAAAAATCAAAGTATGTAATAAAAAGTATAGCGTTATTTTGCGTCGAAAGTTTTAAAAATTTTGACCACAATTGTGATTGAATTTGTAATTCATAAGGACTCTTATAATGGCAATCTACAAATGAATCTGACACATCTCTACTAGTTTCTCGACCAATTTGAATACAATTTATTAGTATTTTCATCCATTTTTTCTCACTGTTTCTGTTCACTTTTGTATCAAAATTATCAAACCTAGCTTTTATAATGAAAAGACGATTAACTATGCAGCTTAAGAATAATTATTTCTAAAGAACGTCTACGTAGATAAACCGTGTCCCCTTTTGCGGAAGATAAAATAGAATTAGTCAATATTTTAATGATTAAGGAGGTTGTGATGTCTAGAAATGTAAAAATAGTAATTAAAAAACTCAATTAATCTGACATCGAAGGCGTTTTGATCAATCAGCATTCGACTCCTTAGTTGCTTGCACCATGAAATAAGTCTGACCGAAATTTGTATACGACATTAAATCTTCTAAAAATAATTTCACTACTTTAAGAACAAAAAACAACTATACTTTCAAGAGTTATGATATCAAACAGTTAATTCAATAAAATTTACTTAAATCTCCGTCTTTCGGTATAAGACCATTTTAAAAATGCTCACTATCTCTATAGCGCGTGTTCGAATCCCACTACATCCCACTACTGTGATGTTGTATCAGTTATTGTCTTGTGTATGATTATAGGGAAGGGTGCTTGATATTGGGACCGTCAAAGTTGATCGGTGTGTAATCACTCAAGCAATCACTAAGATGGATTAAGGTTGAGAAAAGGATATGCATTATTGACAAAATTAGTGACAAAATTGTACTTAGAGTTCAAGATAAATGACAATTATTTGAAAAATTTTTAAAGACTTGGTCCCCAAGTTTTATTATTTTATTGAATTTATAAAACCGTTCTTCCGACTTGAAAGTCCTGAGCAAACAACAATCTATTGAATTTAAATTTCTGATGATAAGAAAAAATTAGTACAAACGATAGTTTTAAGGGAGTGGTTGTCGCAAATTTGAGCCTCTTCCGAGGTCATTTCCCGCCAAACTAGCAAAGGTGATATTCCAAAAACATTTATTTCTAACAGAACCGACCTTCGCGGTAATTTTGAATTTAACAGTAATCTGATACAATCCCACCTTCCCCGACACCTACGCTTTTAAAAAGCTTCTTAAAAAGACACGCAGTTCGTACCTACACCTTCAATTTTCATCATTTTTTATTATTTTTTTGCGTGAGGCTCCGGAGAAGCCTAACAAATAATGCAAAATTGCTTTTGTTTTAAAATTTTGCTTTCGGCGCCCAAAACAGCAAAAAAAAACGAAAACAAAAATTATTGATTTATTTATGATTTAAATTGAAAGTGCGCTCATTTGTTTTCTTTTGACGCTACCGAGTTAAAAATTGCACCAAAATCCTTAAAAGTGTTTGTATTTACGGAAAAAATTATTTTGAAGCATTTTTTCTGGTTTCTAAATTTTGTCAAAAATTTAGGCTCAAAATGAAAAGTTGCCATGGCCCCCAAGAGACGCCAAAGCAAAATTTCGAAAAAAACTCTCTAGTTTATTGT
>SCLH01001074.1:224373-238253 GCA_004367855.1 Oikopleura vanhoeffeni | reverse complement strand
CGATATATCGGCTATGTGATTCCAAGGGTTAAGTAACAGAAATAACTGCATTCAAATGCATTCACAAGAATTTAAATTCATCAACGCATTTTAACGATTTCATACCATTTTTTCGGGATCTTTCACATTAAAATTTTATTCCGATTGAGAGTCACAATTCGAAAGCCTTTTCACCAACATTTATCAGTATAACGAATAATGCATCCAAATTTTCAACATCAATAATAATTTAAAGTTTTTTGGTGGTCGATGGTAAAATGAATAAATTTGAGATTTTGAACAGTAAAAAGGACTTGAAAAAGTTTTAGAAAATGACACTCGAAAAATATTAATGAATCAGATTATTGAGATTAAATTCTTCGTTATGCAGCATATACTTATGCTATAAAATAAATTCAATCATAATACAAATTGTTGAAAATTTGGAAAATCCACCAAACTCGGATTCAACAAGATTGAACGGCAATGTATAGGTTTTCATTCAGGGGAAATTTTTATAAAGTTCATTCGTTGGCGGTTCTGTGTGCAGCCATTTTACATCAACCTCTTTTTTTATTCTGTCTCGATATTAGCTTGTCAAAATAACGCGTCAAAAAAATTCGGTTTTTGTGTTTAAAATCACAGTTGCGCAAGTGAGAGTTGATATTATCAAGAAGAATTTTCACCAAAACTTATGTTGCTGTTCAATTTTTCTAAACCAGCACCTTTAGCATCTCCAATATAAGTAATGACCATTGGTTCTTGATTTCGAACCCGCCACATGTCATAGTCGCCTTTGTTAACACCCCTGAAAATGAATAATTATAATCTTTTATGGTCGATACTAAAAATAAGAGTCTATAATGTATCAATTTGAAATTTTAGACTTTAACCAGCAGGAACAAAAGTTCTAGAGGATACAATTTCGAAATTTTTGTTGGAAAATCCAAATTCTAATTTAGAATACTGAGGATGAATTCATAAAAATGAGATAAAATTTATATTACTGCATGAACCCAGTAAAATATAAATTTGCTCAACATTTTTTTCTATACCGAAATATTCTTCAGAGAATAAAATATATTTTGAGAAAATTTAAGCCTTTTTTATAGTTTATGTCAATAGTTGAAACATTTTATCATCTATTTCTTATCTAAATTCTTCTTTTCTCTCAAATTTTTTGGCTTCGTTAACTTTGTCTCATGGATTCAAATCGATATGTCTGATTCTATGAAGTATAGACAAAGTTGATTAAATTTTCAACTAATTTTACAATTGAATTAAACAATCGTATTTTTTATTGTACTTCACAGAAATATTTTTGCGAAAAACACCTCAAATTCTGCATCACGCTCAAAAATATGATTATTGCGGTACTGTAAATTTCTGTGAATATTTTTAGAAAATTGTACAGTTATAAAAATTTGTATTTAAAAATTGAAATTTTATTTTACAATTAAAATTTCATCCAACAATATTTCGTTAATTCAGAAATGCTTTGGTAGTTTTTGAAAAGTACTCTACGCATCAGAGGTCGGCAAATTTTCTGAAATCGTTTGCTCTGCTCTGCTCTAAAACAGTTTTCGAGCTATTTTCTTCTTATCTAATGCCAAATTCGGACTCAGCTTCACTCTCATAAGAGTTGCCTAGGGGTTTGACTTGACAAATATCACTAAATGTGCTCTGAAATTGACCTAAAAGACTGAAATAGAGCAGACTAGAGCAGAGTCTGCCAATCCCTGCTACGCATGACGATTAAGGAAATCAAAGCTGACATCGAGAAACAGTTTTCGCATTCCATGGACAAATTTTTTTCGGTTCACCGGTAATTTTCATTTTCTGAAGGTTGAAAAAATGTTTAGTAAGGAAATGACAGTGTAAATAAAGAACAAGTGTGTTAATCTGTAAGTTTCAACCGTNTTTTTTTAAATGTGGTCAAAAATGTGAAACGACCCTTTGAGAGTTTGAAAGTTTCTTATTTTTATGCATTCAATTTAAGTGACAATTTATGAGAGCTAGTTCTGAAAAATAAGTGTTCCAAATAATCATTTTTAAGGAGATCGGCGAAAAAGTATTAAAAAATAGCAAAAAATAGTTTTTAATATTTGGGAATTTTATAAAAAAATTTAAAGGGTTATTTAATCTGGCAATTTGTATAGGATCTATCTTACTGTAGATTAAACATTTTCAAAACACTAAATAGCTTTTATTGTTCAAGAATTAAAGGCTTCAATCTTAGACTGATCGTTTCTGCTCTTTAGCGCAAATCGGCGTAGCCTGAAGCTAAATTCTAAGCTTTAGAAGTAAGTAGGGCCACCCGGAACTTTTATGTCACTTCTTGGTGGTCCGACTTTTTAATCTGATAAGGCAGCCGTTTGATACACGTTTATATCCCAGACAAAAAACGGCCTGAAAACCTACGCAACTATTGATATATTCACGTATCGACCCTTGTTTTGTCTGACGGTTATAATCAGTCGCTACGAATACAGATAAGAATAATGTACCTCAATAGTCAGCGATTATAAGCTCTGGTGACATTTACGAGCTCTGACACCTATATGGAAGATTGGATATATAGTACTAAAACTTATAAAAGAAATAAGGACAAACTTTGTTATACAGCATGTAACGTTTTGCTTTATTACAATTTGGATAATTTTAGATTCCATCGTTTTGATTGGTTGAATCTGAAATAGACGTAGGTAATTGCCAACATTTATCGTTCTTATTGGCGGATAGCAAATTATGCAAATTAGACAAAAAGAAGCAAAAACGTTCCGTGCTGTATTTTTGTGCTAATTTTATTTAATATTTAATTAAGAAATTAAATTATTATTGATCAAATTTTTTTCGCACCAGAAGCGTCGGGGCAAAAACTAATGTACAAAAAGAGTTGTTCAGGCTGAAAAATTACACCAGAAACTTTGCACCAGAAAAATAAATTACAACCCTTTATTTTTTTTGTTGGTATTGCATTTATTCACATGTCTTTTGAGTCAGTAAAAGGTAAAAATTGTATTTTTACCCACATCAAACTTTAATTGAATTAACTTTTATAAAAAAAAATGATCACATCAGCGAAAATAGGAGCTCAAATTTGATAAGCCAGAGCCGCAGTTTTCAATGTAATTCTTTCAATACCCATCCCTTCTTTGGCTATCCCCGTCCTTATCACAATCCTGACTACAGAGGCAGGCCAAATATCGCCAAAAGTTACTTCGGCAATATCGGCCCCACTCTGTATAATGTTTGAAAATTATACAAAATCAGTCGAAAAACATGCTATTAAAAATTTGAATGTAAACATATGTTTGATCTGTTTTTTAAACTGACTTCAAGTGGCCTATCGGCAGAACTCACACACCGCCCAAAAATCCACAAGGTCTAGAAACACTTTGACACTGACGAAAATTTTTAATTTGAGCAAGGTTCAACTCGACGTTGCTGAATTGATAACAAAAACTTTAGCCCCAATGAAATTATTGTTAAATTATCTATGAAATTACGTTTATTCAGCAAAACTGTATTTTTTTTTGAAAATGTGTTGGAATTTATCGACAAATTGAGACCAAGGAGTTAGCACTTATTATTTCACTTACGTAATCAGATTTGGTGCATCAATATAAAATGCAATTCCAACTTTGATTGCGTCACCAGCAGCACATTCGACAGTAACAGAAACTCCAGCAGGCACTCTCACAAAGCTGAAATAACTGCTGTAGACATACAGAGGAGGTCATTTTAGTATAACGAAAAACTATAAAATTTTGTTCGTTTCAATAAAAAGCATTTTTTTCAATACGTTCAATTTTATATATTCTGTAAACTTTTTGGATCGACAAAATGTTTTGTCTTTTTTTAGCTACGTTTTGCGCCAAAATTGCTCTAAGAAATATTGCAAATGAGATTTTTCACTAATAAAAAAACCACCTAAATCATTTCAAAGATTATGCCTATGCCTGACATTTTGCTATGTTTAGTAAAATTGCCTATTAAAACGCCTGGGCCTAGTGAAATTGCAGGCATAGGCATAATCTACGATTAACATGCAGGTGGCTGTTTTCAAGGATGAAACACAATTAAATGATATTGCTGACAGGTATATTTCTGTAAGAATCTGAAAAATACATAATATATAATTTGACAATTAAGTTGTCATCTGCTCAAGTTTTACAGATCTTAACAATTGTATTCAACATCTGAAAATATTCATGTATATTGAAGATATGGGTATCCTCCTGAAAACGACGATTTGCAATTTTTGAAGTCAAGATCTGTTAAACTAAACATTGTAGAACAAAACCTTAGCGTGACCATAAGGTATATTTGAACAATAATCTCAAATTTTAGAAAATAATTATAGATAGTCTGAAAAAAGTAGGCAGACCTGACGATACTTGAATTTCTCAAATTCATTGTAAATTGCCACAAAACAGTGAAAACGTGCATTGAGTTATTTAGAAAGTCTCGGGAAGAACTCACTTTTTTGAAGCCTCCCTGGATGTATTTGTAACAGAATTAAAATCCTTTATAAAAAAGTAAATCGTCGAAATAAACAATAACTTAATTTTTTAAACGGATGAGAACTTCTTTGTCGGCGAAGAATCTAGAAAAAATCACGACCAGTATATCATGAATGGGTCAAATTTCAGAAAAATAAGCAAATTAATATTGTTGTGAATTTTTCATGTTTTAGCTTCAAATAACGAGCGGTTCCTCCTTAAAGTTTTGTGATTGATGTGCCAGAAATAAATGGATAAATGATCGTTCCTGCAGATACTGAAATTCATTACATTTTATTATATCACAGCGAAGGTATGAATTATACCGTATGATCATGTAGGAAAAATGAAAAACATCGATCAAGAATTTGGTTCGTACCTGAAACCCTGACGCTATAAAGGTTGCGTAACGTCATCAAATTGTATTTTGTAAGGTACAACAAGCTTAGGAATAACAAGTCGGAAGAAAAAATTTTATATATATAATATTGTGCAGATAATGACATTCATTAAATTTTATTATATCTTACCGAGCGTTAAATCATGAACAAAATTGGAGAAACTTCAATTTAAAATTTGCCCATATTGAAAACTTCGACGCAATTAAGTATGTTTTACGACATTGAACTTCATTCAAGTTGTCTCGTTAAGCTCTGAAATAACCGTATTTAATTAACTCATTCAACTGGATGTAACATGGATGCTATTACATTTTATTATATCACACCAAACTAATAATCATCAATCATAAAAAATGAATACTGGAATTTATCCATATTTTCGTCTGGTTGCCGATTAAGTGTCTATAAGTTCCTGTAATTGCCTCGTTAAGCATCGATTTCAGAGAACGACATAAGTCAACCAGTATGTTGTAAAAAATTTGAAGCAAACGTCTTGACAAACAAACTTTTTATACCATTGTTCCGGTTCGAATCCCTTGTCCAACCGGAATGAATATTTTNTCCTTATTGTTAAAAATTCACTTTGGTTGGAAGAAGGTTATCGGTACAGATGAAAATGTGAACCATCTCGAACCAAATAGGGCCAAAGGATGTTCAATTCAAAAAATAATCTACAGGATCAAATAGAGTGGACATAAACATTCGTATGGGACTACCCGACGAGGCTCGATCTCGTGAGTCAGACATAGCAGAAGACTTATTTTAGCTGCATTCCCATTATTTCATCGACTTCATTTTAAAAATAGCAAATTTTTGAATTTTGGCCAGAATTGTTTTCGCCAAAATAAGGGGGATTTTCTGCTCTCAAACTCAGGCACAGACGCCCGGAAGTGAGATTTTTTTGAGGGAAAGATACATCGATTTTGGTTATGATGAATGTAATCACTAAGGTAGTATCACCTAGTTTTAATGAAAAAAAAAGTTTGAAGTTGGGATTAAAAAAATTTTCCAAGTATTTTTGTGAAATTTGGCTGAAAATTTTTTTTTTGCGAACGTTCAAATTAATGGTAGAAACCCTACTTATATCATATAAGTCATTCATGAGAGGAAAATGATGGTTTTTATCATTTATACTTGTTCATCATGCTTATTCAGATATTATTATACCGATTATAAGTACAGCTAATAATAAAAATTAATTATTTGATGACGTCAGCATAAGGATGTGTAGTCGCCCATCTGCATACGTTTCGATTTGGAACTGCAGACTCAAAAGCTGTGGCGGTTACAATGCCAAGTATCCAAAGATGGGCGACTACACATCCTAATGCTGACGTCATCAAATGATTAATTTTTATTATTAGCTGTACTTGGTATTTGATAAATAAATTTTTTAAATGAATTCGTATAAACATAAAAATATGTCGTTTCTAAAATAATCGGTATAATAATATCTGAAAAAGCATGACGAACAAGTATAAATGATAAAAACCATCATTTTTCTCTCATGAATGACTTATATGATATAAGTAGGGTTTCTACCATTAATTTGAACGTTCGCAAAAAAAAAAAATTTCAGCCAAATTTCACAAAAATACTTGGAAAATTTTTTTTCCCATTTCAAAAAATCTCTTTTTTTAAACTACGGTGTACCTGAGTGTTTCTCATACAGAATCGATGTCATTCTTTCCTCAAAAAAATCTCACTTTCCGGGGTCGTGCCTGGTTGTGGGCAGAAAACCCCCTTATTGTTGGCGAAATTACGATTTTTCAAAATTTAATTATCATTTTTGCAAAATATTGTTTTTGAAAAAGTTTATATGTAGCGCGCTATAACTTCTTCGTTTTTTCGTCAGGTTCATATTTATTCTCAGTCGATTTTGACCGATTGGCGGATCGGTCGTGGTGGACCCTAGATATAGTTATATCCCTTTATTACATCTTTGTTTACGTTTTGGGCCTCCTGTGGCACACGTAGTAAGATGTTTCTATGTGAAAAAGGCCCAGCCTTGCAAACATGTGATAAAGGGTATGTAATATATATGGAAGTACGCGACCCAAAGACTCCGTTTTTATAAGTGTGTGCGTCAAAACGAGTAAATTCTAAAGCTTTTGACTGCTTCGCAGTGATAGAATTTGATTGACGCCCTAGTTGGATTATGCCTTCAAAAGCTCTCAAAAGATGACTGTAGATTCTCGAGTTTCGGATCAATGTTGAGCTAGCTAGTGTACGGGTGTAGTGGTTTTATGTCCAGTAGAGTTCTACGTTCTCATTTCCGCGGGGTGAGGCAGACTAGGGTTCTAAATTATATCAAGATCCAGATTTGGAATGTGAGGTTTTTAGTTAGGTGGAGTGGTCAGAGGGTGGGCTTTAAGTGGTAATTAACAGCTACGGTTACTCTCGTCTCATTGGTCTCAATCGCGGTGCATAAACTATCACAGTATACTAACACCTAATCTCTTACATTTTTGAGTTCAGTGTTTCTTTCTACTATATATGTATGTAAAGGTCGTTTGCTTGTAGGTACGATATGCAGCTTTCCGGTGCTACTTGCTTATTATTGATTGGCTGGTTTTATGATTTTCTTTTTGAAAGAAAATCCACATGTCGTTTTCTTCATGAGCGCGAGAGTGTCATCGCTTCTCTGTTGGAGTTACGTTTGTTGTCTACTTGTTTTTTCTTATGATATTAATCGGCTTGTCAACGCTACTGCTTTCCGGTTTGTTCCTTTTCAATCATGTATCATTCTTGCTCAATTTGTAGTACATTCTTACCTAGAGACCATCTGACTTCTAACAGTTGTTGCCTTTTGATCTGGTTTGGTGTTCAAATGGTGCGTTCGAAATTCACTTTTTGTCTATGTTAACTGTTTTCGAACTTTTGTCTGTCGAGGGTATTTTTCATGGTGAGAAATTAGTCATATTTAACAAAACCCTGGATGCGTTGTTTTCTGTGGTTATATTGATGCTTATTTAAGACGTAAACAAACATGGTACGGCGGCCTATAATATATTTTTTGTACGCATTCAATGCCTTGTATTTGATTTGTAGCTTTGGTCTCTTTTTTTTAAATTTACTATTTGTGGAACTTATATTGTTTGTTGTATGTGAGTGCTGCTTGATTTTTTTGATATTTTTGCCAATATTGGGACGAATTGGAATAATTGGAAAATCATGCTTTTCTCTCCGATATTTACAGAGCCATCTTCAAATTTTCTCCGTGATTCATTAAAACTATTGACTCCTCGGGTTGGCATCGGTCAGGTTAAGCAAGCGCACAGCGATGTTTCCAGATCGCTTATGACAACTCTCTGAAACCAAGTCGGTGCTTCGCGATCAATTTTCATTTTTCGTTTTTTTTTGATGGAAATTTTATACATTGATCAATCGGACCTTAATTGTTTGATTAACGTTTAATTTGTCGGCATGCCGACGGATTTATTTATTTTTCAATGTTTTGTTTCGGATTCGTTTTTTGATTGTAACTCTTGGGAATTTCAACCATTTGGAATTTTGAGGTTGTTAATGGTAAATACTAAGTTTTGTGGTGGAATTAAATTCAGCTTGTAAACAAATTTAAGAACATGGCTATAACTCTTATTTTTTTTTTGATTTAGTTGCTTACGTGAACAAATTTCGTAGAGATTGTCACAAATTGCTGAAAAAGTTCAATTCATTACCATTGAGGGTTTTCGTAATCTGCTCATTCATTTAAAGTATTTTCAGCATCTGAAATATCTGGTATTTGTCCAAAATAAGCGGTTATCATTTCTTTGCTCTTTTTCGTATTTGTGCGTCAAGTTATTAGGGTTTGGTCAAGTTTCATATTCGTTTCGATTACATTATATTAATGCGTTTCCTATCTATGATATAAAATAGGACTTTATTGGATCGGATCGTTTGAGTTAGATTCGTCTATTATTTTACTTCGTTATCCGATTATTGCGATCCCTGTATTCCACGCCGTTTTTAGAATTTGCCTTGATCAGGTTTACAACTGAAATCATTTATTTTTTGTTTTTTTTTTCTGATAGCGAATTTTTTGCCCGATCCAATGCCGTCTAATCATTAACTTCCCATTGTTTTTTGCTTATTTTGGTCCGACGGCCTGTTCGGCTAGTTTAGCTTGTCGTTTCTTCACACCAAGATAGTTTAATTATCATTTGTTTTAGACAGATTAAATTTTTATTTTTCCGACTGGTATGTAGGAAGTTTGTGTGTCCTTTCCGGTATAGAAAGGAATAAGCCAAACTTTTCACTTGTTATTTGCTAATTGACGGGGACTATGTTAAACAAATTTGGCTATGTGATTTGAGGATGCTCGGCATCGTCCCTTATTGGGTATACATTTAATCAGGGGATGCATGGGATCCTTTTAATGCGGTGTCATTTGGAGGCATAAATTATGCTTTTTTTTTATCACTAATGCATTTTTCAACATTGCTTGGGTCATTTCAAATTTTCAAGGGTTTTGGAGGGAACCGTTCTTTTGGTCGACCAATATTGTCAATTCGTATAGCTTCTTTCAAGAGAACGCGATTAGTTGGTTGTACAAGATTGATGAATTTAAATAACTTAATTCCCGTATTGCTTTTCTGGTCACATATTTATTAACCGCTCCCTCATTCAAAAATTTTATGTTCGCTGATGCCTTATTTTTATTTTCTTCACCAAAAAGTAACTATTTCCTATACTCGGCACTCTTTCATACGCGGTGACTTCATAAGGATTTTACCCTTTTATGTTTCCGGTTCAAACCAAATTTTTATAAGTTTTCAATTTGTCGAAAACAACTTCTTCCTACTTGCAAAAATATGTCGCGATTTTCCTTCAAGATGAAGGAAGGCACAATCATTTTGTGATCCTAATGCTAAATGTCTTAATTTTTGGTTTATTAATATTTAGCGTTCGTAAGGTTTGCTTTTTTCAGATCAATTTAAATAAATTTTGCCGGATATTTTGGGTATGTGCGCTTTGCCTCTCCCTTGATCTGCTTGGAAATTTTGATGACGACCGAGCATATTTTATTTTTGTCAACAATTATTGTCATTTTCTACAGATGACTATTTAGTATGGGAAAGTGCGAACCGGATCCCGTAAATTGCAGTTACTTATGAAAATTGAATCATTCCAAGTAAATTTTTATCTGATTGATCCGATAAGTTTTGTACAAAAAATGTACATCCAAATTTTCTCAAAAGTGGAAAATTTCGAAAATAATTCTTTCGGGATTTTGTTCAAAATGGATCACCGGCAGCCAGGATTGAGGACCATAAACTTTTACGTCATTTTTATTTATTTTCAATGTCGGGCTTGTTTTCATTTACTTTTATTTTGACTAATCGGCTTTCTACACTTCTATTTTCTTGCTCAAATACGTTACTTCCGTATCTAACTTTCATTTAAATTATTGATCGTGTAAACATCGGCATACTTCATGTTGTGGTGTTATATACTATTTTGTCTCAATGATAGTTCTGTGCTTAGTTTATAGTCCGGTGGCTTACAGTTCTAGTATTTTATCTGGGAATGTTACTTTATGATAGCGTCAGAACGGTTCATTTTAGATTCCGAAAAATTGTTAAATATACTCACTAGCAAAACTATTCTTAACCCAATAATTACTTATAAACATAGTCGAATGAAATAATATTTCCTCCTTGGTTTTCGGGTCAATAGGAAATATTCGGTTTGTAAGTATTGGCACGACACACGATCTCGAGTTAAAGGGGAAATGGACACTATATTGTCTTTTTTATACCTGCGTTTCCTGTTTAGATATATCTTACCACTTACTTGCTTTCCTCGTAAATTCAACCTGATTACAAGTCATTTGCTAAAATTTCTTTCTGTCATACTTTACCGATCCTTTTTGAATTCTTTTTCCATAGTTATGAGGATCAGAGGCATTCTTTAGTAGTTAAGTCCTCCCATCTAACGGTTTAGACTTCTAACTTTCTGGAGTATAATTGAAAATTCTTGTCACACTTATCGACCGTATGCACTGCGCGCCCAACCGTTTCTTATTTTGATAGTCCTGGAAGGTTCATTTCTTTTTGATGTAAAATCAGATCGTGATCCATAATTTTAATGATTATTTTATGCTACATGATTGAGAAATACATTTATTATTGGTGGTCAAGCCTTATAATATTTGAATCTGATTTTGTCTGGGTTTTTGGTTTGAATTGCCAGCTGCAGAAGTTCAGTATTTCATTGTCAGTTTCAGTATTTTGACAGTCTGCTTCAAGTTTGCGTTTTGATATTCTGGATTACGATGACTTTTTGCTATTTGGTTATCAAGCTTATCTCCTGGTAATCTCAATTAACTGTGTTGTGAATGACGATTCGACGGCGACCCGCTTTCATCCCTAGCCCCAGCCTCCTACCAACCCACTATCGAATTACTTTTTCGAAATTTTGAGATTTTTCTTGTGCCTTTTTGGTACAATTCAGCTGATATTCCTTTGTTCATTTGTGTTATATCTCGTCTTCTACTTAGTTAACGCTTGATTTGCTTCTGCAGGGCGCGTTCGCAATTCTGATAGGGTATTCATACTGAGTGGGGTAATTAATTTTATTATTTTTTTATATCTCTTTACGTGGTGGATTTTTCCGAGTTATTTATTTCGTTACAATCCGCCATTAGGGCCTATACTGTGCCAGATAGAGGACTAATCCTTTCGTACTTTTGCCCTTATGATTATGGTTTTTGAGAATTCTTTGTTGCCATCGTTTCCTGTCAACATTAAATACATATTTTTATTACATTTTGTATTTTGAAAGCTATTTGTTTTGTTTTTCGCAACTTATTTATATATCCTTTTCAATTTCCTCCAACCATTGCCTGTCTGATCAGTTGGATAAACAAAAACGCCACAATCCTAAGATCTGCTACTCCTGAACAGGTGGATACTCCACTGAGTTATTGCTTGACAACGAAAGGATATAGGTTCCCCGGTTATTGAGTACCGGCCCGACCCGTTTAGCGCCCAATTTAGAATCCACCATTTAAATGCTTCGATGGGCGCTTTTGTTCTGCGGAGTAACAATTCGAAGTATTTTAGAGATTTCGCAGTCCATATTTATCCGCGGGCTTAGAAGAGCTAAGTCGACACAAATCCAAGATGTCCTTTTTTATGTGCAGTTAAAGTATACGGTAGGACTTGATGGCCGCAATTCACAAAGCGGCAGTCATTAGCGTCGCACATCTTGAATTGATAATTTGAAATATGTCATAGCATTCGGTTTTAGGTGTCAAAGCTTCTCTATCCTGTCATATTAATCTATTTCCATTCCCGGGCGTATGTGTTTTTTTTTATCGCCGTAGTATTTATAAACGTTGATTTTCCGGGTTCTGCGGGCGCTATTCGTTTGACAGAGCTGTTGAAACCGCTGGCGACTGAGAAATCTTAACATTGCCACAATACTATACTTGGGGCTGCTTAACGTGCTCGATGTTCGATGGGCATATTTTGCTGCACCAA
Organism: Oikopleura vanhoeffeni; assembly: GCA_004367855.1. Classification (NCBI taxonomy): domain Eukaryota; kingdom Metazoa; phylum Chordata; class Appendicularia; order Copelata; family Oikopleuridae; genus Oikopleura; species Oikopleura vanhoeffeni. The sequence continues at coordinate 225,881 of SCLH01001074.1, read as the reverse complement.
GGATGTTAATTTACCGGTTAAATCAGCTCTATTTTGGTATTACCAAAAAAAGCCACACAATAGATGATTTTGACATAGACTTTTAATCTTGTCCAGTTTGCCCAGATCGCTCTGTCATGTTGTGTCGTAAGTGGGACCCCCGTGAGAATATGCAAAATGGCCTTTAACGGTTGGGTTAACCGCTGAAGCTTTTTGGAGTACTGGTTAACCCCGAGGATTTTGGGGAATTTTGGGCACTTTTTCCCGGCAAAATGACCCAAACGGTCTTGGGGCTGAAAGGCTCAAAACTCTCTAAATTTGTCAATTTCCGCGTGCGGTTTCGGATTCTGAAAATTGAGCGGATTTTAAGGTTGACGGGTCACTTGACCCAGAAAATTTTTGGACAAAATTCTCAATGAAAACTGACCCAAAAGGTCTGGGGGTTCAACGTCCAAACTCTTTTGAAACTATACCGCGTTCGTTACCAATCGCGCTTGAAATCCGCGTGTGGGACCAATTTTTCAAAGTAACTCGTAAATTTAACACCTTTCGTAATCTAATGAAGAGTAAAAAATTGATCGATGAACTATTTTTTTTTTTTTTTCATGATATTTTGTGCTTAGTTTGGAGTTATCTAAGTGTTCTCGGCATGTTTGTTTTTAAAGCCGCTTAAATAACCACATTGGCTCACACACAACTAGTAAAAAGGCCAAGGGAGCCGTACGATGATTATCGTTTCTTTTAATTTTTGTACTAGCGACTTCGGATCACCTACTACCTGATTTTCTATCCGTTAACTCTACGCGCTATTCTCTCTCTCGGATCAGTGGTCCCCTTTTTTACTATCGGCATCCGTAGGTATCATTACCCGGCTTTTTTACGTAACGGGTCGAATAAACAACGCTCTTTTCGGTTGGGTCCATACTTCCGTCCGAGTTGTTGTGCGACACCTTGTCGAACTCGAAATCTATCCTTCAGACGATTATCGTGATATACTTTGGTAGTGTCAGACCTTTTACCTTATCTAGGGCAAGTGTTTAGCGCTCTCCAACGGTTATTATTGCCCTTCTATATATCTAAATTTTCGTTTGCGGGAGTGTTGTTCTCAAAACTTTTGTGATCTTTTCTGATTTTTTTTGAGATTCACACTTTAATTAAGGAGCACCAAACAAAAATTCAAAAAGCCGATAGAGCTCCTCTCGGCTAGGCATTTTATTCGTTTCAGACATGCACAATACTTCGCATGTCATGTGGCAGTAGGCTGCTATTTTAATAGGCTTTCGTATTCCATATCAATGTTTCCGCCTACTGGTCTTTTACGTACGGCTAAGTGACCACCTTGAATAGCGGATTCTTGAATTAGTCGAATCAGGTCATTCTGTTGGACTGGCTCCATAGTTCGCTCTGGTGTTAAAGATTTTTCGATCCTCTCCAGTCTTCGCATCTAACAGTAGAAGCAGATCGTCCTGTGAGATGAATTGAGAAGTAGGCTTTTATTCTGTTTTTGGAGAGGGCCTACGTTATTTCTA